>JAVQJG010227557.1:0-28429 GCA_036024015.1 Craterocephalus amniculus
TCATTTAAAACATGTTCATTATGTGCTTCATTTGCTTGTAATTGGATATCTAAGGTTTACTATGTAACAGTGAGTTTACACTGAATATTTGATCATTTATTCTTGGGGTGGCACTTGAGAGACCAATCAAATTTGGGGGGGGCTCTAGAAACGCCCCTGGAGCAAAGGAAAAAACCAATTGTATATGAGATGAAAAGAATATAATTTACCTGAAAAGTTGATGGCTGAAGATCTTTGATTCTATATAGTTTTGTTGAAACTCTTTGTGAAAACACACCCCTTAGGTTAAAAATACATGTATGTTCAAACATTTAACTGGTAACGTATAAAGTTAAGGTTTTCCTCTGGTCTGTGTCAGATTCATGTCATGGCTTATACATGACTCATGACAAGTTTAGTTATGTTCTTTCTTTCTCTCTCTCTCTTTCTTTCTTTTCTCTTTCTTTCTTTCTTTCTTACTTTCTTTCTTTTAGCCCCAAAATCACAGGATCTGCAAGTTATGATTTACAGTATGTTGCAGTGCATCTACCCACAATAAGAAGTTTCACAATTTGACCTGTGTCTGTCAGAAAATAAGTCAAATGAATGTTTTGTTTTGTCATTTAGGGCTTTATACAATTGTCTGTCTATGTGGACAAAGATAGTTTCTTGGTCACAGTAGCAGAGGGAGAAAACTGGTATTGGATACGTGTTTTTGCTTTGAGCACCGTTGCCTCACAGAATAATGGTTCCTTCTGTGAATGAACTCTCTGGTAGTAGCTGGGAAATGCCTCGGTAGGGGAAAAAGGGTAGAAAATGAATGACCTTTTCCCCTCTGCCTTTCTTTTCCTTTTTTCATTTTCAGTTATGTTGAAACTTAAGCCCTGAAAAAAGCAGCAATGGACATACAGGTAATTTAGTTTGAGGAGATTTTAGTGACATCAGAGAATTTGGTTATTCAAACCTGTAGTTACAAGGTTTTTCCTGACAGTGATGATAGATAACATGTTCTCCATTAAAAAGCTAAACAAGAGCACTGTGTTTAGTTCCATTCTAAATAATGGAAACAAAAGGAAAAGCAAGTATGCATCATTGTTAGTACCCCCCGGCACATTTTTTAACTGCATTTTTGTGGTTGATTTGTTGATTCCTATCTTTATACAAAGTGAACAGCTATGTAAGCATTACTAATGTGAAGTCAGTAAAATGTCTCATAAAGCCTTTTCTGTCCTTTTCACTGAGTGTTTCCCTTTTGCAGATGGACTTTTATCAAAGGACGTGGACTTTAAAGGAAACAATATGTGGGATAAATACAGCTAAGTAGTTATAAAGACACAAGAAGTGGAAAGTAGCTAAAATGGATGCTTTCCCTTGCATTCTCTGTCTGGTGTCATAAGAGACCCCAAAATCATCTCCTGCTGTTCATTCTGTAAAAAAACAGCCAGAAAACTATTAGATTCAGATAATTTATTCCCAGTCCTTGAAAAGTAAGAAAGAGTTAATAACCATTAATAGTTATTTTCTCACAGCATTAAAAGGATTTAAAATAGGAAACATCTACTGTGCACATCATCTTAAAACTCCACAGCAGCACAGGTGGTCTCATGATGAAAAGCGGTGCTACTGATATGCTGTTCACACAGTGTGTGTCGGTGCAAAAGAGCAGACAGTGCACTGCACAACACTGTGAGTAATAAATATACTTACTTACATCTTGTGAAAAAGATAAAACTTTACTTGCAATTCTAACTTTAGCTCTGTATTTAGCATTTACAGGTGGTTTACACAAAGGTTTATAACTCTCTCTGATGTAGTTGTACACAAATGGGCTTCATGATGAATTTGTCAACAACTGTCACTGTTGTGAGAACTAACAATGTCTGAATATTAAAGAAGGTGTTGAAATAGGAAAACATCAAAAAACCCTGCTGGGATGAGATCAGATGTCTTTATCGAGGTTTATATAAGGCTCATTAAGTATGTGTTGCTACAGCGGTTTAGTGTTACTGAATTTCTGCTGCGACAAAGAAGTTTGCAGTCTTTCAAGACAAACACATCAAATTTAAACTGAATTTCCAGAAAAGTACAGGTGAAGTTGAGCACATGGGAACATAAAGAATCTATGTTAGACAGAAGACAATTGTGCAACAACATTGTCTATTATTAAAGCGCCAAACCACTGGCAAACAACACAAATAAAAAAATATTAAAACATGTCAACAAGTTTCCATAGCTCATCTATTATACCTTTAAAATAGACTGTAATTCCTTTTGACAAGCTGGTTTCCATTGCACTTTGCTGTCATGAATGTACACTCATTATTGAGATTCCTTTTTTCTTAACAGTTATCGCTCTCAGGCTTTAGGTCTTCTCATTCAATGATGCGTCAATTCACATTTTAAAAGATTACATTTTAGCAGATCGCACCACTGAGACACAGATATTCAAACCTTTCCTGAGCAGAAATCTGCCAAATCTTAAAGAGGGGGTCTATTGTTGAGGTGAAGCTGTAGAGTGCCGATTAAATAAAGTTTTTGTCATATTGGCAGATAGCGGGTTGCATTCAAGTGCGACTTGTCACTATTTGTATTGGCTTGTATCCAGGAGTTCAGAGCAACTTAATCTGTCATTCAATACAAATTAATATGGGAATGCTGCTTCACTCTGAAAGTTCAGTCAACTTGAGATACATGAAGAGCTCAGTCTTTACCAGATGACAAGCACTGATTTTCACATACATGATAATCAAAAACCCCGTTTTTTGCCACAGTGACTTTTTTGTCAACCATTTTCCTCATACTAGCATTTCCTGATGTCCTTCTCCTTCTTCCACCCTGTCTGTCTCAGTTCTCTGAGGGCTCCTCCGAGCTGCAAGTGCTGTGCTGCATCTCCTGGGAGAAAATCCTGCGATGTGACTGGGTGCTGAGATCCAGTAGATCAAAGGAATCGGAGGAGAAGAGGCTGTCCTCGCTCACCACACTGGAGGGGCGGCTACGGCGGCCCTCCGTGTCCCCAGCGGCCTCTAAAAGCTGCTGCAGAGCCTCAGGGAGAATCACATGAGTGGAAGAGGGAGCTGACGTGGGGTTGTCAGGAAGATCCAGACTGCGAGAGAACTTTCCGTTCCGTTTTAGGATACCTTTCCGTCTCCGTACTGCTTCTGTGCGCATGGTGGGACTATCATCTGCTGCTGGGAGACAAGCGTGCTGCTTGTGGGAGTCTGACAACTCAGCACTGCCATCTTTAATTCCTACTCCTGAGCCTCTTCTTTCAGAGGGAGAACTATAACTCGACTCCCTCACATATAAGTTCTTTAATATCCCCTTCTTGGGCATTTTGGACGAAGGCTGCCTGAACATGGAGGCAGGGGTTAGGCTTGGGGACAAGGCATCAGGGTGTGTATGAGTAAGCGCGTGTGTCCGAAAAGGCTGGGGAAGGCTGGAGCAGTGTTCAGAAGAAGAGTTGTCTTTAGGAGGGTTGTGGAAGACCGAATCTAAACTCCTCTGGTGTTTTAGGATTCCCTTGGGTTTCCTTCTTTCCGTGGATGAAATGGCAGCGGAAGATGCAGCTGTTGGACAAATACCACAAGCTCCCAGTGAAGTATGGGGAATTGTATTTTCTTTACGTGACTTCCTGAGGCTTGAAATCCCTCCATGTACCCATCCTCCTCCCCCTCCTCTTCCTGCTGCTCTACAGTCACTCTTTAGGGGAAAGTTGAAGTAAAAAGGGGTCGAAGTGAGCTGGGAAGGACAGGAGTCTGAAGGCAGGCACCCCGGGTCCGCGGCCAACTGGCCAGGAGCAGTGACCCGATTCTGCCAGTCGATGTAGCGAGCCAGAAGAGGGGAGGGGCAGTCATGGTGTGGAGATGAAGGACAGTCACACACACTCTCTTCATAGCCCCAGTTTACCCACCAGTGCTTAGCCACATCCTCTATTGTGGCCCTCTCGTCCACACGCACCGTTAACAACCAGTCAATGAGAGCACAGGCGTCTGCAGGGAACAGAGGCAGCAGTTGTTAATGCAGAGAAACTCACAAACACAACAACGTCTGACACCTGGGAATAAAAGACTAACACTGACATGGACGTTGTTAGGTTTTACCTGAGGGGGGGTTGGGTCTGCGATAGCGGCCTTGGATGATCTGCTCTGTTAGCTTAGCATGGCTGGCCCCATCAAACGGCATGCTGCTGTACACCAGCGCATACAGCAGCACCCCCAGTGCCCAGCAGTCAACCTAACACAAAAACACAAACACAATGACAATGTTTTTTAAATTTTCTTATTGTCAGCTATTCTGCTTTACTTGGCATTGTATTTCTGTCAGCCTTTTATAATTTACCCTTAGTATTAAAATGGCTTAGTATTTCATTCAGCAAATGTAGATGAATGGGCTAAATATAAATACTTAACTGACAACCTTAAAAATTCACAATAATTGAGCACGGATTTCAAGTCAGTGGTTAAACTACCTCTGGCCCTTGGTATGGAAGCCCCTTCACAATCTCTGGTGCAGCATAGAGTGGACTTCCACAATAGGTCTGCAGCAGAGTTCCCCTCTGGAAATGATTTGAAAGGCCGAAGTCAGCCAGCTGCAGAGAAAGAGGCCAAACAAATTAACATTCATTTGTTAATAACACGCAAATACACAGTGAACAAAAGTAAAGTTGACTCAGAGATAAACCAACTACCTATCACAACAAAGTGCATCTATCTCTCTACAAATGTGTTTGCTTGTGCCCAACACAGACTACTGAACTGAACTACATGACATAACGGGCAAAAAAGGTAATGCTCAACCTTTCATAAAGTCCATTTACCAATCTTCAAATGAAACCTGGATTCCTTTTCAATGAGTTTGCTCTGCAAACTTCAACTCATGCGGTGAAAACAAAACAACCCAAAGCGATTTCTCTACAGGAGCCAAAAATAGGTACACTGAACTTCTGCCAGTGTGAGTGTGAGCGAGGAAAAGAGAAGAGGGGCCAAAATCCTCCGCCGGCTCAGGCTCACGTAACGGAACAATCACTCACTTAAGCTTGCGAGGAGTTATGCGCACACATATTGTGCCTCATCTTTATCTAAAGAGATTAACATGCACACTAGCTCACTATCAGAACCCCTGGTGTTAAAAATATTCAGCATGACAGCTTTATTTCCATGGCACACAAGAAACAGAGACCTAACATGCAGAAGTTGACAGTTGGGACACAGCCCTGTTCATTGTTATCATTTATTTTGAGCTGACAGCTATGTAACTTCCACATGTTTCTGATATTGCTGTGTGTTTCCAGCATGTATATCCTCCAAACTTCGGCCACTTACCTTCAAGCTTTCCAACCTGCATATGTGTGAAATCTATTTTATATGGTCAATTAATTAAGTCTTTATTAATCAGTATATATCTTACAAAACACCGAAATTAAAGGCCTTGTTCAGTGTGTTTGTCCCAACATAGATTATATCTAGTACATTAATAGTTGAGCTATGTAATGCAAACACCTTTGCATTACACTGTGCATGACTTTAAACCTGCCCGCTACCCAAGATTTTATGTAACATGTCCCGCTATTCCTGTCATCATATAACATTAAACAGATGTGCAGACATAACACACACATGCATAACACAGAAACTCGATCATTTCCTGCAGCGGATGATAAACAGGCAGTGCGGTAAACGAGTGGTGATATGGGGGGCAAAGAATGACAAGATGCTGAGTGGTCCACACATAAAAATGTTTTGATAGTCACACAGAGCATGGATAAAACTTTGTCTGGCACCAGTGCTAAGATCCCCTGCTGAATTCCCTGCGTTCCCCTTTGGCCATGCACAAGCTCCCATATAAGGGCAGCAATATCCAGAGAGGGTAAAAAATATCCCCTAAGTTATTTTACAAGACCTTGTGCTATGTTTGCTCAGGTTCAGCGTGCATAGTTTCAATAATATTTTCATTAGTGCGAGCGAAAAATGTATGTTCTGAATGTGTAGTTTATTTTAGAGGTGTGAAAGTATTCCAGCACTCGCTCTGTGGAAAGCAACCACATCCTCAAACTCATAAGCCATTGTGTCATAACAGTTTTTATCTTTGTGGTCAAAAACAAAAGTATAGGCAAGAATATAAATATTATTGCTGATGATGAATAAGAACCCATAATGTCTTCAACCCTCTGTAAGAACATGCTTTTGAAAGGGAACATAAGTGTTTAAGTACAGCTATAAATAGTTATCAAGAATAAATAAATAAAACATGTCTTTTATCTTTCCAAAATATGCAAAAGGTCTTATGAGAGGGCTTATCAGTCGTACCTTTACGTTCAAATCTTGATCTAATAGGATGTTCTCCAGTTTGAGGTCTCGGTGCACCACTCCATTCTGCAAAGAAACAAATAAACGCCATTAGAGAGAAGGCTTTGTTTGAGTGAACATATCTGATGATAAGTTGATCCTGGTTGTATGAAAGCAACAGATAGAAGCAAATTGCTTAATTCTGCAGCCAAATTCAGCAGCAATGGTGCCCCAGTCTGGGAACAGGACAGATTTGTGATGATTTGTTCAGCCTGCAGAGAGCAATAGCTCCAGAAATGTGCATAAAGAATGTCAGTGTGCCATCCAAACAAGATAGAAGCACAGTGTTTTAAGGTGGGAAAGTAATGTATTGTTGCTTTCAGCACTTGGGTTTTAATGAGAGGCATCTGTAGAGTCTGGTGAAGCAGAGCCAGAGAGCGCTTAACGTCCAACAGGAAGAAAACTATCTCGCCGGATCTTTTCTTTTTCATTGATACTGAGTGGGCAGTAATTCTTAAGGAGAGACAAAGCACCGATAGAAAAGTGTGGCCACCCAGGAAGTTGTGAGATGCAGAGAAGCTTAAAATGTAGCTGCCTCAAAGGAAATCTTTCATTAATTACATCCTTCTTAGTGCACAATGGTGCAAGAATGAGCTGTGACTGTATCCACTGTTCTCAGGGAACAGGTGCAAACAGATAAGCAAATATGTTGAATCAGTTTATAATTTAGTCGTTTTTTTCTTTTCTTTTTAAATGGCCTGGCCTTGACCGGATTTGGACAATAGCAGATCAGTTTAATTCTCCTCCTGAAGCTTTGAAAATCTCTCAGTGTGCTTTGCATACCTCTGAGCCACATTCAATTATTTATTCATGCCAGAACATTCATGTCTATTTTGGGATGACATTCAAGGGCAGTAGGAGCAGGAAGCCCTCCTGCCTGCACACTACGAAGCTGCAGGAGATGAAAGATAATCTGAGGCTAGTGTGCAGAGCTCGTGAAGAATCCAAACAAACAAAACCCTCTCTGTCACACCGAGCTCAGCTGACCGCCAGGCACGGCTCTTCATACCTACTGTGTAATAATAGGATTTATGTATTTTCCAGATAATTCCTGTTTGCTGGCACAGGGGTTGGTCTTATGTTCAAAACAATAATAAAAATATAAAAGAAGACTAATGAGCTTCTTTGCCAATGTTTACAGTCAGTTAGAAGTATGAAACTAAATATGTCAGTGTGTGGCTGTGAAGAACACACAGTTTAATGCGCTCTTAACCCAGAAAGGCCTGAGAACCAAAGTCAAGTTTTACAGCAGTATAACGATTAGGATTTAGTGGATTTAGCAGTACAGTATTTGCTGATTCCAAAGTGAGTTTTCAGCATGTGCATCTATGTGCTGCCCTAATTTTTGACTAAACTCCCGTGGCACGTGTGAGCAACCTTGTGGCAGTAGTGGACAGCAGATGAGATTTGTCTGAAGATGCTTCTGGCTTCTGTCTCTGGCAGGCGTCTCCTCTCCTGTATGTAATCGTACAGCTCTCCACTGCTGGCGTACTCCATCACTATCACAATCTTATCCCGGCTTTCGAACACTGTCAACACAGCACAAAGGGAACATTCACAGTCCAGTTTTATCCACACATATGTTTATATTAGCGACCGCCTCAAATCTGCACTGAAAAAAAAACAAAACATAAAGACATGTTATGTTTGTTAACAATAGCGGATAAAAACTGTATTTAATGGACAATCGTTTGGAAGATGCTTTTAGTTGACTTTTTGAATGTAACTGAATGAAATGCTGTGTTGGTTTTCTACTTATTAAAGCTGTGAAATCAGCTTTTCTCAAATCTCTGTTTAATCCTGAACGGAAACAGAAATTGCTCACACTATTACTTGTACCTAACTGGGGACATATATCAACTTTTGATAAGAAACAAGATTAAAAACAAAAACTCATAATAAGACTAACCTAAACTACAACTTCGATAGTATTAAATGCAGAAGTCTTCTACTTCTGCATTTAATACTTCTACTTGAACTTATTTAGGTTCATTTGTTCACACAAAATATAAACAGAACTTGTTGGGAACTACTTTCTGATGTAGATTAGAAAGTAGTAATACGCTGTATTGAGCATTTTGTTGTATAAAGTTGGCTTAAAGTAAATAGTATCTGTGATTATAGCAGATAACATGGACAAATATCCTGGTTTATAGACCAGAAAAGAAAGTCATATCAATCTTTGGGCATACAAGGCATACTCAGGTGGCTTAAGTCACTGCTTGTCTTCAAATTAGATTTGTAAGCCATTATTATTCCTGATTTCTGAGCATTGTTGTGCCACGCTCCTGTACAGAAGCACTTTTATGTGACTTGAGAGTATATGTGCCTTCATATGAATTCAGTATGCATCCCTTTATCCACATATCTGCATTTAAAACATTAATCTGGTATTGGATTATAGGACAGTTCATTATGGTAGTTCATACTCGTTCCTGATTATTTGCGTTTGCAGACTTACCCTCATGGAAGCGTATGATGTTAAGGTGCCTGAGTGAGGAGGTGATCTCAATCTCTCTCTGGATATGAATTCGGTCCAGGTCGTCGGTGATGCGCTCCTTGCGGATTGACTTGATTGCCACCTGAAAGCAGGCAGTTGAGCATGAACATGCTTGTTTTAATCTCACACAGAAGTTCATCAAATCTTGTGATTACATGTGGATGGTTATCAATAAACAACTGCTTGTTTCTTCTGAGACAGTTAATCTTGCACAACCAGAAGAAGCGAGGTCACTGTGAGAGCTGTGATGTGGTAATTCTTTGTAAAGTTTTATTCATGCCCATTTTCAGAAAAGATACAGTACGAGCACACATAATTATAGCTCACAATGGCTCACATATTTTCTAATTCATGTTTTAATATATGAATACACAAATAATTTGATAAATTGGTAAGGCATTGTATCACCCAAACATTTAAACAAAGATAATACACTGGACCCCTGTTCTCTCCACCGTTGTGGTGGACTCTCTTAGTTCTCCTTACCTTGCCTCAGGGTATATTTTTGGTTTTCCCCTGAATAAACCGCCTGATACTCTGCATCTGAGTCCACCATCTTTCCTGCGCAGAGCGCTTCCTAACACAGACATCCAGACTTGAGCACCTAAACCTCATTGGACAGAGGAACTTTCACAGAAATGGCACCATACAAGACAGAGGAAAACTGATATCTGTGTGTTCAGTTGAAAATAATTGGGACTTAAATGCACAATGAATGACAAGAAATAGAGGTGCAGCACATCAAATCAGCGCATTTCTTATTTGTGAGGTTGAAATCCAAACACAGAAGTGCTCATTCTGTAGTACAGTCTCTACAACCCTTGAAGGTTCCCCGTGGTTGGGCTGAGTTTTCCTAAAGGTCAAAACTACAGCATTCTCAGCCCCTGGAAAAACATGTATAAGACACTGGGAGACACAGATCACACGCTCTGTCAACTGCAGTGGTTATGCAACACAGCCCCAAAACACCAGAGAACTCCTGGGACACACTTGACCTTATTTCACTTACTGAGATGCTACTGAGTCCATTTTTTCTACCTTTGTGCCTTTCTATAATCAAGCTGCAACCGTTATTAGCTGAAAGGAGCTTGTTCATTGCTGGGAAGCTGTTGATTTTCTGTCCTAAGTACCTGAAGCAATATGGGCAAAGAAAGGGAAACTACACCTGGAACAACACTTAATACACTGTCTACACTGTTTTAGATGATTTTTGTTTAATTATCCGAATTATAACTCTACAACAAGTTTCATTCAAAAACAAATTGGCCAGGTATCTTTTGCGAAATCCTACTTTCAGATTAACAACTAGCGTAACTTCTACCTATGATCGGCTGCAGGGAAGAGAAGGGAGAATGCATGGTGAATGCAAGGTAAAATCTTTATATGGTGTCATCACATAGGAGACCCCAAAACTTAATCATAGTAGGACACAAAGAAAAATGACACATGGGCATTACTCACCCTTCTGAGCACTGAGAGCATTGTTTTATAGGAGGATATGCATGTAGAAGAAGTTTGGCAATGTGTGTACTTGTATGAGCTCACCCTGGTGTGTGCAAATATCTGACGTACAAACAATGCCTTATTGTTCATCCAAATAATGTGGTGCCTGTGAAATATGCTACTGCTGAAATATGAGCAGTAATGTGTATGCGTCATGCAAACGTAATCAGATATGTGTGAAAAAGAGCCCATGGACCACTTTTTTATTATAAAACCATCAGTTATGAAGTTTGTCATGAGAGACATGCAGGCAAACAGAGCAGAAATCTTACATTCTCCTCCCGTTCATATTCATTGCAACAGGTCTGGGGATTTAGATGTGTCTTGTGCAAGTGCACAAATCTTTAGGTGGCTGAGTTATTGCAAGGAGTCATATGTGAAAGTTTAGAACCTCATGTGTGCACCTCTTCTTACAAGCACATGAACACACATACAAATACACAATTAGGCATTGCAAAAGTTGTTTTAAAAAAAAGGCAAACTCACGGTCTTCGCTGCATCTGTGAACCAGTAGAATTACAAAAGCCCCTTGCCAAATAGACTCCGGACCTCAGCAGTCAGTTACACACAGCCTTAAGCTGTCAAAGCTGGGAGCTATATATGGTTGTTACCGATGGGGACTTGGACAAAGCCATTTGTGCACTGGGCATTTGAGGAAAAAAGAGGATAATTTCATAATGTTGCTGCTACTTTCATTCTCACTTAATCCCAAGATTATTTTCTCTGGTCAAATTTCGATCTCATAATTAAACAGATGGACTTTTGTACGGAGGGGGAGGACACAAAAAAACCCCAAAACAAGGGCCAAGCCACCTCTTTTCCCTGCAGCACAACGTAATATAAGACAGGTTTCAATCTTCAAAGATTGAAAAAAAGATGTTCATCCTTCAGATATTTTATTATTTAAGTGGACTGATCATACAGGTAGTGAGAACTTTTTATTTCTCATCCTCTTCTGCGCATCCGTTATGTTCACCTCATACAGCAACCAGACTTTTTTCTGGGACGATTTTAAGTCTGAAACCAGTGCTAATACTTCATCTTCCTTTTGCTCTGAAACTCTCTCCTCCTCTTCCTCTTCCCAAAAACTAAGACAACAGTCCCAGTCTTGTTTCCAAAAATAATGTCCATTTTGTTTCAAGAATGCCTGGTATGTGCTGGCTAATGGCTCAAGGAATTCAGCATTTTCCCCTCGTCCAACCAAACTCCCTCACCCTGCCTGCAGCAAAAGCGTAACACATTCTGTCCTCCTCTTTTCCTTTGTCAGTAGTTTTTACCTTTACTTTTACACTCACTCACTATTTCCTAACATATCTTAACAATAAGATTTAGAAGCAACAAGCAGTTTCACTCACATAATCTGATTTTCAAAAAGATGATCTCATTTGCCATGTGTTTGTTTAGTAAAAGATCAAGTAGTTAATTCGAGGCTGATGAGGCCTCTGCCTTTATGTCGGGATCACGAGAGGGAGAGATTAATGCCTGACTGTAGACATAAACCCACGATTATTATTAATCTGCCACCACACTGTTTTTAACCCAGATAGCCTATAAAATGTCAATTTTATGGGACTACACAGCCTACTTCTCACTCTTCTAATCCCTGTACTGTTGGGTAGTTTTTGCTGAAAGGGGTTAGAGTGGAAAAGGAGACCTATTGTAAAAAATGTGTCCCTTTCTTTAAGTGCTGAATGAGTCAGACCAAAGGCATCTCAGTCTGGCGGCACAGGAAGCAAAAAATGGGTCCAGCATCACAAAGACGCGCGCGCGCACACACACGCAGACCCTCGTGCCACCCAAGAGGATATCTTCACCTTCATGTCGTAGCTCCTTACAGCTTGCCAGAAGATAAAAAGCAAAAGCATAATTTTAACATGTCTGTAGCCTTTAACGTTGGCCAAGCGTTGACACGAGTGAGCACACTTTAAAAGTCCAGAGCTTGAAACTGGTTTCATTTTACCCAAGAGGCGATATTCATCATATTAGTTTGGAAAAGCGACCAGCGCAACACTCACCGTCCTCAGGCTTGCTCTCTCTACCGCTTTCTTCACTTTTCCGTAAGTTCCTTTCCCCAGAGTCTCCATCACCTCATAGCGGTGTTTCAGGTTGTGTTTGTGCTGGTGCTTCTTCACCTCCTCTGGTGCAGCCTTGGCAGGCGATTCCCGACGCGTCGCCCCCATGTCTGCGTTTCTCTGCCGCCTGTCTGCGCTGCAGGGCTGACTGCGGCCATCCATCCCCGGGAGCTGCTCGCCTCCAGGGCGGCTGCTGGACGCCGCGTCCTGCAGACGGCCGAGCTCGGAGCGCTGACTGGGCTTCATTGCGCCTCTGCTGTCTGCTTCACGTCTGCCCATCCTGTGCAATGCGCGCACCTGCAGGAGCAGCCGGCAACAGGACACGGTCCCTAAATGTCCTCGAGTTCAGAACAAAAAGCAAGTTTCCCATACAAAGCGTTCCTTAAAGCACTGAAATGAAGTCACTGAGGAGACCCATGTGATCCATCCTGACAGCAGCTGTACTTACTTCTCTCTCCACTCCAAAACGCATCGCCAGGAACGATGAGAACCACATGGTCCGGGGCGATGGGTGGAGCATCCAGGCACGTCACGCTCACTTGGGATCATTTTAGGCTTTTCCGACAGCGCAAGAGAGCAAGGCAGGGAAAAGGGAATGCTTGGAATGTTCTACCCTCCTGGTTGGACTAACCCTGTTTCCACCACTTCAGTCAGGCATGTTTATTGATGCTTATACTATGCAGTAAGCTCAGAAAAATAAATCTTGTACAAGAGGACTTTGAAGAATTTAGTGGGAAGGGGAGACTTTGAAGAGTTTATTTATTACAAATCCCTATAAACTTTTGCCAAAAGAAAGGAAAATCAATACTCAAATGTATTTCTCTGTAAAAATGTGTGGGGCATTATGATGTAGCCCAGGCCGGATACAACCTCTGCAGGCTGCCTGTTCTAGTCCATTCTCTTTGCTCAGACAACATTAATCAGTTTTGTGGAGTTCAAGTAACTTTGTTTACTGTGATTGTGCTGTCTGTGCTTGAAACAGCTGCATCTGTTCCTCCTTTTGGAATTGCAACTCAGACGACTGTCTCCTGTCTTGTTGCCATTTTGAGGTAATGCATGCCATTTGACATGTGCTCCATCCTTTTCAGTGTTTGTTTCAAAGCTGGAAAACCAGCTGGAGTGCTAGATTTTTATGTGCAGGTGTGCTTTTCAAAAGATGCTGGCAAAATCTGCTTTGCCCTCCACAGGAATCCTTCCTGAGCTGGCAGAATGTCTGGGCATCTGGTTACAAGGTCGTTCTCTTCCATATTCTCCTAGACCGGAAGACATCAGGAGCAATGGGTGACAATGCTGTGCAGACCTGGTGGGTTTGTTTCAGGGCTACAATGATAAAGTTTGACATTTAAGGACACTAAGCCCATTTCACAGAGTGTGCAGATGCAAGTCTTTTTTTCACAGAGGCTTTCTTTGTGTGTGGCCTGAACCTCACAGCAGAGAGGTGTTATGTTACCTAGAGAAGAGCAGCTAAGAGTGTTTGAGTAAATGGCTTGAGGAGAAAATGCCTGATTAGATCTCTAGTGTTTCAGGAGACTGTATGGGGCACTTTCTGCTCTGCTTCCTGATAACTATTCTGAATTATAATGGCAATTTAACTGATTTTAAACCTGAATCCCTTTTTAATTAATTTGTGTTTCAGTTTTGTATCCAGGAGAAGAGAGCTTGTGTTCTCATCAACAGAAAAGAAATTTTGACTGAAGGTGTGTGGTTTGAGCCTGAGCATTATGTTTTTTTTGTTTCTGTTAACTTTGTTAGAAATAAGTTGTCGGTATCTATGGCAACCTGACAATACAACTAAAAACAAAGCTCAGTTGATACAGCCATGATTGTGATGGGAAAGGAGTATGAGACCATTCACACAATGTAATCTGTTCCTCCGCATGTTCAGGTGGGTCAGTCAGTATCAACTGACCCATCACATGTCCTCCACGCTGGATATCAACTTTTACTGAACTTCAATCCAACTTTCATTTCATCAGGGTTTTAAGTTTTATGTAACAAGTGAACAGAAGGGGATGAGCTTGAAAACAACTAGCTTCATCCCCTGGTTGACCTGGACACTGTCCTCTTTGTAGAGCCAACTATGAGCAGGGATATGCATTTCTGTTAGATCCACTCCTTCTCTAAATACTAAAAGGACTGAAAAGGAACAGATCTACAGAATGATTGTTATGAAGAATTAAGAAAATGAAGATTGTTATGAAGAAGAAGCAGAATTATGAAGAGTGCTAAGGTTCACATTGACATCAAAACCTTGTTTACCAACTGACTTTCAATACTTTCTTCAGTCCATTCAAGTCTCATTCCTCCAAGGCAGATGCAGGCAATGAGCCGAGCTCTGCAGGCTATTAACTGTGAGACACACACTGGAAAATAAATAGAATGTCGTCTCAGTTTATTATATATTGTAGTAGAAAAACTAATTATATGCCGTAAATACAGTTGCAATACTTACATGTTGTAAACCAACTTGTTGAATCTCACACTTATCAGTCCAGCTGTATATAAAGGACCTTTCTGATGAATAAATATGCATTTAATGTGTTTAAACAACAAAACACATAACTAAAAGACAGAGAATGCCAAATGGGTTGCATCGTCTTTCCTTAATTTGAACTGCTGGGCTGCTGCTGAGGAGTCAATCTTTACCTTCTTCTCAGATGTGGCAATGATGCAAAGGCATCAGGAGCAAACCCTAACCTAAAAAATTCACAACAGTTTAAGCAAACTAAAAAAAAAAGAAACAAAACTAAATGAAAACTTAATAAATGTAAAATTTGAAAAATATTTTTACCTGAAGGTCAAAGTCAATTTCATACTAACAAAGGGTTTAGAAATTCAGCTCGATTAAAATGAAAAGTTATAGTAGGCAGTAGTGGCACATGAAATGTACAGTGCAGATGTAATAAAAACAAAGGAAAACCAAATAGTTATGATGAGTAAGAAGACTGAAGAGATAGTAATCTTTCTGCAACACATTGGGCTGTCAGTCGAGCGTCAGCGTCACGGTCCCAACAATCTGTCAGGATCTCCCTCAGCACAGATTCCTGAGAACAAACAATCCAGCATTCCCTCAGTACACTTTTAAGCTCACAGCTGCAAACCATGAAATGCAGGTGTGTGAAAGATTAAAGCTTTAGTTAATACCTGTGGTAGCTGATGCCAGAACTGAGGTATGGAGGGTCTTTTATCCATCTCAGACACATAAAGGATGAGTCTCTCCTGTGTTACATTGGCTTCCAGCTCCAACTCATAAGGCAGCAGATGCTGTGGAACAATGCCACCTGCAGGCAGAAGCGTTTACACAGTTCATTGAAATAATGTTCATCTTAAATATGTTGAAAATGTGTTTTGTTTACAGCATTAGAGATGTGGTATAGTTAATAGAGTGAGTCAGTAAGTGATGCTGCTCTGTGTAATACTAATGCCGCAACACTTTTACAGGATGGTGTGTGCCAAAACATCTATTAAACATGCATATGAATGCTTGCTTTATTCATACTCTAGTAGAACAGATTATTGCTGCACTGCTCTGTGATCTTCTCAAAAAGATATCAGTTTTGTGCATGTGCTGATGAGGACAAGTGACATGTAAAAACCAAGCAGAAACCTCTGGTGGGGAAATGTGAATCCTGTGTGGAAGTGCCGATAATTACAGTTCCCCCCTCCTCCACTAGGAGGCTGAGTCAATCCCAATCCCCAAGGTTAAAAAGGCCAACGTCATAGCAGAAATAAACATGTTTACCACCTGGTACAAAAAAAAAAAAAGTTTAAATAGGCCAAGTTTACCTTTTTGACAGCTGGTGGGGGAGGAAATTTACTTATAACTAATCGGTTTAGATATTATTTCATCTGTAAATTCTTAATGATTAGGGATCTACCCTGTTGATTTATCAGAAAGTCTACAGCAAGGAGGCAGAGGGTAGCACAAACACGGTCTTTAGCCGGCTAACAGCACACCTTATAGACATACTACAGTATATAAATCTCTACCAGTATGTAGGCAACCACTCTGAAAGCCTAGATTTGAATCACCAGAGACTTTTCACTTTAACATTCAGAGATCTAAAGTTGCAGTATATTTTGTTCTAGAAATATCAGAAATCCATGTTTAACCCTGTATGAACTTGATGGCATTGCTGTTGAGCAGAATATGTTCCTTATTAATCAATGCTACTCACCCTTGAATAAATCAGTGCAGCGCATCCAGATTTCCCACAATACCAGACTCAAGGCATAGATGTCCCCCTGCATGAGGAAGAAGCTGCTGTTGAGGTTTACAGAGCCCTCCAAGATCTCAGGGGGCATGTAGTTCAGTGTGCCAAGTTGATCTTCACCCTGCAGGAATTTTGAATTGGTTTGTTTGATAAATTATATTTCTCAGTTATGCTACAAAAGGGGTAATTTTTTAACATCAGTCTTTTCCACCACTGGTTTCTCATTAAATGAAAGCTTTTCAGATAACATTACCTGCTTTTTGTTCCCACCAGAATGTCTCAGTGTCATGTTTGTACTGTGATGTTGCAACGAGCCATGTCCTGAACAAGAATGGAGGACGGTGGAGCATCCAAAATCACACAGGGCACAAGTCCCATCTGTTTTAACCAGCACATTGGAGCTGCTGAGGTCTCTGTGAGCCACAGAAGGTTTGTGTACACCTGAAAAAAAACACAAATAAACACAACAGAGATGCTTATTAGCGGACATACTGAATGTACAGTTTGAATCTTTAAAAACTGAACTCTTTTTATCAGTGTTTTCGCAGAATAATGTGTTGGATTTTTGTGACAATATGCACACATGCATCATGTTCTCTGTATAACAGTGCTACAATGTCCAGACACATTGTTTGGTGTGTTATTCTGGCCAGTACCATTGCTGTGGAGGTCAGAGTGGAGATAGGAAAGTCCCTGTGATAAGGACTGGCACAACTTCAGTGACTGTGTCCAGCTGGTGGTGTGTTTGCACAGAAAGGAATGGAGAGAACCCTGAAATTAAAGGGACACTGATTATCTATGTGTGAAGCATTTGGCTACCTAGACATCAGTATCTAGACTGGAAGAAGTAAACACCGCCTATGATTCCGATCTCAGCCAGCTCACAAACAGCTATGAGAAAACAAAATCAGTACACTTTCTCCATCCTGCACAGAGACGGGTGTGACTGCCAGAGTAATGAATGGTGCAATTAAAATTCTCTTGAGTGACTTTGCCATTAGATGGGTATCTTCAAATAAAAAAGAAAAAAAAGAAAAAAGTAAAAGAAAAAAGTAAAGCCAGGGTCTGGAACCTGTTGCTCCGGAGCCACAAGCAGCTCTTTCCTTAATATCTCATACAATAACACAGGGTTGAAATGATAAAGAACCATTTAACACTATTAAATTTAGATATTGTGACAAATCCAGGTTTTACTATTTTATTATGCAATTATTGCAGCGAATTCCACAACGTACTGTAATGACTCTAAAAGTACCAGTAATATTTTTTTAGATCAATTTTTCTTTTCATTATTTTGGAAACTACAGACTTTTTAAGAGAAAAAAAAACTTTTTCCACAAATACCTATGTCATATATTGGAATATCTTCTAAACCTAAACTAGGAAAATAAGATTGTGGTTGTTCAAAAAAGACAGATTTCCCCTGTTAGCTATTTATCAAAAAGAATAAGTTGTCTTTTTTCAAATGTAACACGTGCGGCTCCAGACAAGTTTTATTTAGCTGGGCTGAGGACAAAATCCGGTATTTGATTTGTAAAAGTTGCGGACCCCTTAGATAAATTAATAAATAATAATGCTTGGATCTAGAGTAGCCAGGTTCAAGTCACCAGGGTGCCTGTAGAGATGAACCACTACCCCCAGCTGCTCCCCTAATTCCAAAACATGACTTCCCAAAGCTCTTTTGAACATCTAAAAATGGGTCAAAAGCAGTGGCAAATTTTCCAACCTGATTAATAAAGAATGGGTATCACCAGTAAAACAGGTGAGGGAAGGAAGATGACTTTTATTCTTTGTTGTTTTTCAACTCATCAAGCAAAAATTCTGAGCTGAAGATGCTGTCCTGCAGATCAACACAGTAAATGGTACAACATGGTTTCGACATGTTTCCTTCAGTCAGGAATTGACAGTTACTGTGTGCAAGCACTAGGAGAAGTTATCTACAAGTTATGCATTCATATTCAACTTTGATGTGCTGAAGCTTTAAGAACTGTTGCTCACTCACATATTTAGCATACTCCAACACAATGAACCAGCTATTATCATCTGGTTTCCTCCCAGTGCCCAGGAAGCGAACAATACCGCAATGTTTCATCATTGGTAGCTCATAAATATCCTTCTCTGTGGTAAATTTTTGTTTCCAGCCAGCAGCAAACACTTTCACAGCCACCTCAGATCCTTTGTGTTTTCCTTGAAAAACCCTTGCAAAATGTCCTTGGCCTACAACCTGTAATACAAGAGGTCAAAAAGGTTATGACCTAAACACGTCTTACAATGCACTTTGAATCCGTTGGATAGTGGGACTTACCTGCTGTAGTTCAATGTCACTAATGTCTTTCTCTGAGGTTTTTGCTTGACATGAACATGATGGTTGAATGCTGTAATCATGGCGGCAGCATGGTTGATTCTCTAAAATAATGTTATATCACTCATTAAAGTTATTCTGACACAGCAGTAAAAGCTCTAGTCATATGAAACTAGCCTCATGGAATATCAACTAAAATGTTACAGAACAGTGAAAGAGGTAAAAGGGAGTTGTGTGACAGAGATAAAGAGCAAGGTCAGTGAAGCAGATAAAATGAAAGCATTTCAAGGATGAGTAAAGACATCATGAGAACTTAATTAAAGCTTAGAAAATGTGAGAACACTTGCAACTAAGTTTTAAAATGAAAAATCTTATGAGGAAAGGGCACATTTACAGAAAGTACATGAATTTCTTCTGATGCAGATAGTTTATCGAACACCTGTAGGATCAAGATAAAAAAATACCCATACTGATGGTAAAAACTATTAGTAAAAAGAGTAACTTCAGCGATGCAAACAAATGCATCATAAACATTACCATTGACTGATTGATTATTAGATCATTTTGTTTTATTAGTAATACAATCAAAAAAGCACTTGAAGAGTACAGTCTTCTGTCAGCTAACCATATTTTTCATTACATAAGAAAATGATTTGGAACATCAGTCAAATTGAATGGGCTCTTGCTCTTGTGTTTAACTCAATATGTTTTAATGGAATCAGTTCTGGGAGATTTTGTTAGATGTTATGAAGGTAAACAAATCCAACTGAAAACAAACCTCCATCTTGGATCATCATCTTGACTGAGGAATAAGGAGAAAAAACAACAAACAATAGCAGTGAATACAGGTTCTTCAAGATACAGCACTGAACACTGAATTCAGTCAAAATAATAGAATAGAAACAGTTCAAACTCAAATATGGAAGAAAGAATTTGTGTACAAAGTGACAAATTTTTTCCATAAGTCAAACGTACTTAACACAACCTGAATATCTCTGACATCTTGTAAGAAACCGCTAAACCACTGGTTTCAGACTCACTTTGGTTAATTTCTGAAACTTCGGCGGAGACAACAGTCATCTTTGTTGTCATATCAGTTTAAAGTGGAAATTGTTTAATTTTATTGTAAATATTTACTTTTTAATTCAAGTTCACAGGTGGGAATTTATTTGATATGCTCTGCCAAGCTGAAAACTAGCAGTTATTCAGTTACCTTACCACATAGCTAAAAAAAAAGTACAGTACTGACACTTACTTTTGTCTTTAATGACCATTCTATACTTGACACCAATAATGATGATGCCAGTGATGACCAAGATCAACACTATAGGAATTTCCATGGTTCCGTCTAAAAGAAAGGAAAGTAATATGTTTAAAATTGAAATTAGCTGAAGTTTGTACTCAAAGAGGAGATGTTGCTTCAAATTGTTAAATTTTGTTAAAAAGAAAAAGCGAAAGAAATAAAAACTACAAGGCAGATGTTAGTAGGATAGTCACCTCCTATATTTACCTGTGAAATAGGAGTCTTCACGTGGAGTCTGCTTTAGAGTCCAAGTAATGTTGCTGTTACAAAGGTCTGTATTGCACACACACCTAATGAAGGTAATTTTGAGCAACTGGTGCACTGTGCAGGTTTCATTTGGGCAAGACATCTGTAGCATATCACAAGCTGCAATAAAAAATAAGAAAAATCAATAACTTGACAGCCCCAGTTATAAAAAACAACTTTAACATAGAAACTAATCACCTGAAATCGAATGGTTTTGAGCTTTAAATTGAAAATCCCTTATAATAATGCTGCTGTGCTTGAAATGTTAAAGCTTTCTTACCGAGGGTATCAACCTTTGGCTGGTCATTTTTGATCATGTAAATAACCAAACAGCAGTTGGTGTTCTCACAAAACTGCACGGACCCGCTCACATTACCAGCAGCGAAGTATCCGTGGTTCCTTTTGTGGGTCACTTGGAAATAACACTTTCTCGTAGGAATTAAAGACTGTTGGGAGATGCAGGTAAAAAGGATTTCTAAGAGGACGAAGAAGACATGCAATGTGTCACAACAATGTCAATTAATGAGCAAAAACAATAGCTTCAAATATGACACTTTCATATGTGAATAAACCATAAAACTGTAAATGTAAAACAAATGTCTTAAGTATAAACGAGATTTTTTTTAAGAATGTTATTGGATGGCACATACGGTGTAAAAATCCCATTTTACACTGCTTCAGACTATATATTGAGTGTCTGCATTCTCCACGAAATGCTTCAAAGCGAACGGTGCTACACTCTCTGTCCTTAAATGGATTAAGCTTCTTACTATAACCTGTAGGAAAGTGGAACTGGACCATCCAACTCTGATTTGTTTTGGTTGTTTATTTTTATTCAAAGGCATGCCTACACACCTTACAGTATAACCATAACAAGTTGAATTGGATGTGAGTGGAGTTAAATTTGGGCATAGTCTGATCATTCAACTTCAAATTAATCCACTTGAAAAGATGTTTAAAGTCGTGGGGGAAAAATGAGCTGCTTCAAAGTATTTTATCAAAACTTTTGTGAATTTACTCAGCTTGTATATAAGATCAACCCATGTCTCCTTCAAAGCATTAGTTAGCTAACAAAGAAGAATTTGAGATCAGTATTTCCAACTTTTAATTTTAACTTTCAGACAAACATTTCTGAATTTATTTAGTTATTTATGAAGATAGAGCCACAGCGGATGTTTGATCATTTGAAATAATTAACATGGCCTTGTTGCTGTAACAGGAGCTCTCTATAAGACTATATTCCCACACAAAAAATTGAATAACATTGTAAATGAAAAATGATTAAATCAACCAACAGTAATTACTGAAATAAAAGTCATATGAACACAAAGGAAGCAGTTTTAGTCACTCACCTACAGCCAGAACTTGCAGCCACTGCAGCATGATTGTTTAATCTGAGCCTGCAGCAGCCAAGCTGGAAGTATCCTTTCTGGAAATGTGAGGAGTTTCCCACGTTTCCAGACTCCACTCCCACACCTACTTTTTTTTTTTTTAAACTTAAATTCAAATCAATTCAGTAACTCTCCGCGTATTCACGTTAGCCTACATCAAAGTGTCAGAAAACCTCAATCTGAAAGACATCTGAAAAAATTAGCTGCATTCTTTCACTGCATGAAGTCAAATATTTGTTTTGGTTTTGTTCTGGGAGTGGTGAATACTTGATAACACGGTAGTGCGACACAGGTGTAAAACCACGTCTTGGCAACTGTGGTGAATAATCTTTCTCTGAAAGGAAGGCTTTAACAGTTCTTTTGAACACACTTTCTGATAATCAGTAAACCAAATGCATTTTACAACCCATGAACACTAAATACCCTCTTAATCCCTACAATCAGAATTCTTGATTCTGCATTTGCATGTAAGACTTCCTAAAAAACCTTAGACCTGAAAAAATGCATACTTTCTTTTTCATGTGACTGTGAAAAGATCTCGATATTAGGTGGTTTAGAGGAAAATGCAGACATAATCAGCTTTAACTGGTTTGTGGAAGATGAAAAAATGACAGTGAAAATCACAGTTAGAGGTCAGGTTTTGTAGCAACTAATGTTTTGCTATGAAGCAATGATATTTGGTCTGTTTACTTGGGGTTAAAAAACAAAACATTTTTCTATATATACCTTATCCACAGAACAAAATTGCACCCAAACAGATTTCATTCATATTATGACCTTGTTTCTGAGACGGCTGAAATCCAGCAGTCAGGTGAAAAAGTCTAGTTTTGTTAGAAGTATGATTTCCTTTAAGTCTACAAATGATTGAGAGCACCAAGGATGTCCAGATCTACAGCACTGAGGTTAGCAACCAGATAGACATCATAGCAGTTGTGCATGACTTCCTGTTTCTCCACCACACATCATCTGCAGGTTACAATTTCATAATATCCATGGTGATGATCTCATAAAGATTCACATACCTGTAGATGATGAGTAACTGTTTGATGACAAAAATCTAATTTCCCAAAACACTGGTTTATCAGTTTGCTGAATTTCCCTACCTCAACTGTAAACAAAGTATGTTTTAGGTTTCTGCAACAGAAGAAATTTAAAGGAGCTAAAAGCAAATTTTTTTGCCGCTAGGTGTTGTACTGTGGAGCTGTCTCTGAAACCAAAACAAAGCTTGTGACAATCAATACCTCTCTACCTCTCCCCAAACAAAAAAAAAAACGCCCCTCTTTTAAAAAAAGAAAAAACTCCTGTTTGCCTCATATAGTTTTAATTTATTTTAAAATTTTAAACAAAGAGCATGTTTAAAATTATGTAGGCCAACATCAAAATTATTATATATTTTCTAAAACTAATGCTAATATGACTAGTTCAAGACGGGTTCTGTTTGTGCAATACAACATGAGCTCAGCCAAGAACCGCAGCTAATTCTAATTATTCATCATTATGATCCAAAGCATACAAATTTTAATGCAAGCCATTTTATTTTGATGCAGCTTCTCAGAGCAGCAGCAGCCTGTCAGCCGAGGCGGGTTGCTGCGAGTAGCTACCATCTCGTGGTAGAGAGGAAAAAGAGACGTGGACGAGGTGGAATCCGCTCCACGGGTCAAGTACCAGAAGAAGAGCAAGCTCAGAGTCAAACTGGAGTCCTTTTCAGTCTCGCCACAATGACGTCACACCCGAGTTGAGAGCGTTTCGAGTTCAAATGGAACGCAGTATAACACCGAAACTGACCTTCTCCCTTGTAGTATCCACAGAGGGACAGATTTCCCTCTATTACTCATGGTATGAAGGGAGAATGGGCCAAGATTGCAATTGCCCCTGGGTCTTCTGAATCTGAAAATACACTATAGATTTCTTCAGGAAAAGATTCACAACTGTTCATGATGTTGAACACTACTATCTCCGCCGACTGCTCAGCCACCCACCATGTTGACTGCTTCCTACTTCACCGAAACCTCAGGTTTCTCTCAGGTCTCTCTGAGAGACCTGAGGTGTGGAGAGCAGCATCTATCATCCAAAACCTCTCTGCATCCAGTAGCAGCGCCCACTGTAGATCGTTTATTCACGATAATGAAAACTGACTCCTTAGCTTGTCTTGATTTTTATGGCTCCTTCCAGACTCTGAGCAGGGGTGTCTCTGCAGCTACATCTGCAGCTACGTCAAATATAAAAAAACATATAATAAATAGATAGATAATAAATAGAATGCAAAATATGATTAAGAAATAAAAAAGCATCACTGTATATGCCTATGGAAATAAATTACTGTATTAAAAAAGACATGTGCCACCGTTTATTAAGAATTCATGCATGAAAGGGTTAAAGGTGATTCTATACAAGATGGACATGGAAAAACATAGTCTGTAAAGAATTATTTTTATAATACCAGAAGAGCCTGCAGGATAGGCTTCAGCTGAGCTGCTCCCGAAGATGCCCCAACATTAAGAAAGTGTGTCAGTAAACCCTTTTAACAGAGTGATGTTGTTGCTATGCCGATGCGACGTTCTGCAAAATGTTTAATGCACTTAATCTGACTAGTTTTATTAGTGAAAATGTCATATTCACATTGTGGTTTTAGAGTCATATACACTTGACAGTTTCCCAGCGGGCTTCTATGGCCTTTTTAGTAATGAATGACCTCTCCAGTGAATGACTGTCTAACCTAACTGTCATTATACCAATAAAACTCCGATTGGTGAAGTGCTTTAAGCTTCTCCAGACTTAACAGAGGAATGTTTGGTCTCAATCATAAAAATGGGTCAAGAGACACTTTGTTCATGTTTACTCAGGCTTTCTAGACATATATGAAATCTAGGAAGTCATAAAAGAAGTCTGATGGTAGTTCCATCATTAACAATTAGCTAGAGATGCTGCTGTATTCCTCAGACCTGTGCTTTGAATGTTCTGTTAGGAAGGCAGGTTTATTAATAGCACTGGGGTATTTAATTAAAATATAAGGTGGTCGATTTAGAGAACTTTTCTTGAATTAATTCAGAAGATTACAATGTCTTGTAATAAATATCTCAGTAGCATATATAATCATATCAAAATTTGAATGCAGTAAATACCTTTTTTCTATCAAATCATTTATCACAATTAATTTAAACTATTATGTCGATATTACTAAATTGCTTTATTTCATATACAAGAGAACTCAAGGTGTTTTACATAAAACATGAAAACCATGAAGAAAGTATTAAAAATGGAAGAATTTCAAAGAGAGAAATGACATAAAAACATGGTAGAAACAACTTGGTAGAAATCTCATGTTTTAACATAAAGGCTCAATGCTTTGTGTAGTCTCTCAGTTAACCTATATTTTGATCTTGATTTTTTTCTTTGTCAACATCATTTCAACCTATATTAAACTAATTTTCTACAAATTACTTATTTTTTGTTGAGAAATGTCCACAGCTCACCCCACGGACTACCAATACCTACAAAACCCCCTCATCCCACCAGTCAAGAACAAGCAATGAATAATCTTAAGGTTATACTTATACTTCAGTGACCTCTGAATTCCAGGTAAAAATCTTATCTCACTTTTTTCTCTGTGATAAAAACTAATGAAGGCACTTAGATGTCTGGCAGCATCTTATAGTCTGAACACCCAGAGTTAATGTCTTAACAGTCTCTAGATAGGTAGGTACGTAGTGTGTTTGTTTTCTCGCTTTTAATTTGTTCAAAATTAACATCTAGGTTACTTTGATAAAACCTATGTGGTGCAGCTGTCAATTTCTCATTGACTGATGCGCTCAGATAATTTGGAACATTAAATTAAGTTTAAACAGATCTATTTATTAAACATATCAAGTAAAATCTCTTATTTGATAATTTAAAAAAACTGTATTCACTATTAACATCATGAACTCATATAAGATCTGAAATGAAAACCCTTCTTGCTGTGTATTCTGAACACAAAACAATGTTAAATTATCTAAAACGGGACGCAGTTTTGCAGACACTTCAAATGTGACCAAACATGAACATCAAAATTTTGCAGCAAACACATTTGCACATTTGCAAATAACAAGATTCTAAATATTATTGACTAAAATGAAATGACAAAAAATTATTCATAAAGCCTGTGTAACATGTGTGAACACGATCTCTAAAACTATAGCCCTCACATTTTGGCTGTGCTTGGTCATCATTACTGTATGTTTCTGTTTCAAACAGCACATTTTATATGTGTATTTCTCGAACCAAAGTTAAAATGTGGAAGAATGCTTCCTCCAACATTCATCCATTTGTGCTAGTTATTCTTGTCACAAATGTGTGATAGTGGGTTATGTTCTGATACGCTGTGCTACATTCAAGGAAAATAATAATGCTGAAGATGTCTGAAAAAAAACATAATTTACTTGACAAATATATTTGGATTGGATTTTTTTATGCAAATTTATGCAAATGTTAGTTTGCATTTTATAATCTATATTTATCAATAAGCCTACTCTTTTGACAAATTTTAAGATTATCCATTGTTTGACTTGTTTTGCTCGTCATTTAAATTTTTTTTTTATCTAAACAGTGTTTTAGGTCACCTGGGCCAAAAGCTTCTGATGCTAAAGTCTAGACTTGGGTTAAGAGTTCTCTCTCTCTATTATTTCTCAAGATCTACACTGTTTCATTTCCTTGTCTCTTCTAATGAGAAGACAAAACAATTGTAAAAGTTTATAGTTGATTTAGCACAAGAAAGAAGTTTCAAAAAATCATACTGGATGTTCCCTTTGGCAGATCAAGTCTTAACTTTTTAACCAACAGTGGGAATGTCACTGCTTGCGTGCCCGATGAAGGGATGTTAAGAAACAAACCATTTTTTGCACTTTCTAAAAGAAATGTTTTAATGGGCTGATGAACTCATTCATCACATGTTTAATTGCAATTATTACATGTTTGCTGTTCATCACCTGTAGTAATGCAGTGTGTGTCCTTTATGTTGGATTAACTTGTTCTAAAGATCTTTAGAATATCGCAGAGTCTGATCTTTCATCTTGCTTCACCAAATTTATCATACAAGCCAACACACAAACATGCTACCACAGGTGTGTGCATGCAGATCAGGGATGTGTGGAGTGGTGGTGTCTCTTATAAGGACAGGAGAGCAACAGTCACTCCCACAAAGAAGCAAACGCTCAGTCAGAGCAGAACTGCACCGTGGTGTCACCTCTATCTCTCCTACTCACAAGGACCTCGGGCAGACAGCAGGAGCTCAGACAGGCAGCAGCTGTTCAGACAACTGCAGAGTTTTTTCAAACCAACAGCACCATGAAGGAGACAGACTTGTCATCTGGGGAGTATGTTGTACAGAGGGAGGCTCTTGATGAGTTACGTCTGGATGAAGTGGGACAAAAAGGGACGTGGTCCACCAAACCAACTCTAAGTGAACGGGTGAAAGAGTCACTGAGGTAAAAGCAGAAATGAGAGGATCCAGTGGATGGAGGCAAATTAGAAATGACTGAAAGAAAAAGAATATTTCAAAGGTCAGGACTGTGGAATTATGACAGTATTTAGACTGTATTTGTAGCTTTAGTTGTCGGACTTTTAAATGAATTTATTAGGAGCATCCCATTAGTAAATGAACCCCCAAAGTTTGCATTGTTTGTATTGCCTGTTTTGCATTATGTCTGTTGTTTTATCACGATCACTGGTGTATTTTTTAAAATGATAAACAATACAAAACACTTTTAAAAGACAGATGACAAATTTCTGTTATTTCTCAGAGGAAGTTTATATCTTATACAAGCCTTTCTTGGAAAAAATCAAAACTGAACCTTGAAAACATGTTTATTACTATTTAGAGGGTTGAAGCTTTACAAGGCCAGCTGATAAAACCAGTTGCAGATGGTACAGTTTTCAGGTCTCATTTGTCACTTTCCACATAAAATACATTTTAAAAAATGCAGGAAATATTACTTGGTGAATAATGAGACTTATTTTTTCTGTGCAGCATTCTGTTAATGCAAAAATAAAAGGAGGAATGATGAAACCCTGCGGCCTGATTGTTTTTCTATTTCTGCAACGGCCAATGTAGGTGTTCGGTGCCCAGGCTGAAGCAGATCATTTTGAGTTGGATTCCTATTCTTGGTTGGTTGCCTCGCTACTCTTTCAGAGAAAATGCTTTAGGTGACCTGATAGCTGGCTGCAGTGTGGGCATCATGCATCTGTCACATGGTTTGTATCTATGGATCAAAGTAGGTACACAGAAGAATATTTGCCAACCCTGTTTAAAAGAAAGTGCTGTTATATGTTTTGCTTATCAGGTATGGCGAATGGTCTTCTGGCTTCCATACCTCCAGTGTTTGGCCTTTACTCCTCCTTCTATCCAGTGCTGATCTACTCAATTTTTGGTACCACCAGGCATATCTCTGTAGGTGAGTGGGAACATGTGAGTGAGCAGTAAGGAATGAACTGATTAATCTTGTTGTCTTTGCGTTAGAGTGTGTGTTCATGTCTATGTTCTGTGTGTCCAGGAACATTTGCTGTGGTCAGCATCATGATTGGAAGTGTGACAGAAAGAT
>JAVQJG010227570.1:0-19320 GCA_036024015.1 Craterocephalus amniculus
AACTCCCGATATCTCCGGCTACATGATGAACATCAAGAAAGTGTTCCAGAGTGTTAATCAGCATGAGGGTGAGTACAAAATGAAGGCACATCATTCTGAGGGCAGAGTATTCCTTTAAGTCCATCTATGATCCTCAAAGACCAAATCACCTGTTTACATTCTTGTTTTTCATTTCCTTTACTTTCCTGTTCGTTAAACTGACAAGATGCACCCAACATGATGTTTTAGATAAAACTTTGGCTCGATTTTTCGCAAGTTGATCCGTTTAAACTGTCTGCAAAATATCAACTATTTGGAGAAATTGAAAGATAAAAAGCTGGACATAGTCAGCACTAAAAATGATGACGGTCTATGTTTTTGTGAAAGTGGTCCTTTGTTTTTCAGGGGTAAAAATTTCTGCATCTGTGGCTGAGTTTGGTTTTAGGCGCCACATGTAATTAAAGCCAGGGTTAATTCTAGGACAGTTGGCTCCTTTGGCAGCTAAAACACTAATAAGATCTGCAGTGTGAAGCTATTTTTCCCTGTTTAACAGTTTACATTGACCAGTTTGTCCATTATTACAGTAGCTAATACAGTTTAAAGTGCTGACACGTCACAGTTTTAAGGTTAAATGTTGTGAAGACTTTATAAACATTTTTCCACTTCAGTTCTGTTGGTGAAGAGATAGCTAAAACCGTAAGAGTAATGATTAGTGTTGTGATGATACTGAAACATCGATACCTCCGATACCAGCTATTCATGTCCTAGAATTGATTTTGATGTGAAAATATGTGAGTAATTTTAGGTTAATTTGTAGTCTATAACTGACTGGAACTCAAAGCCAGGGGTACAACAATGTTCCCAGGACTATGCTGGACGGAGATATGATCTGGGGTTCATGACGGAGTATCACGGCCACACAGAGCAGTCGCATATTTCAACTTTACTCTCAAAATAGCGACTTTATACTAAACATTTTGACTTTATTTTCAACCATTTGACATTATTGCCAACATTTCGACTTCATTCTCATGTGAGGAAGGAAAATAAATCCTTTCCTGTTGTTTTCTTTTCCTATGTGGCCTCTCATGCTCCATCGAGTCTTTTTCCTTCTAGGATTGTACCTCTTCTTCCTCCCCCTCACTGGGTTTCGGCTGCCTGAGGCATTCACTCGACATTTCATCTCTGAGGGCATCTTTCCTGGATGTGGAATCCTGAATGCTTTTCCTGGGTCGCGACTCTGACGCTCACTGGTTCCCAGCCTCTTTCCTCTCACTCACTGTGCAGTCTCAACATGTTGAACTTGGGCTGAAACCCTTCATGTTTTATGAGGAGTCCTGTCAGTGTGGACCCTCTTCTTAAAGCTTAAAAAGACAGGAAAGAGGTGTGGAGCTTAGGAAATATGTAAAGCTCTAACAGCATAAAGACCTGAAGGAGGATGTGAAATTATCCGTTTGATTTGCTGACAGAGTTCTGTAGAGTTCCTGGAGAGAGATCAGACTTCCAGACGGAGGCTTTATCTCCCAGTACGCCTCCGTAGAAGAGCTTGTGGAACTGACGGAGAGTTTGGAAACCCTCTCAATGATGCTGGATTGAACCACAATGTATCTGACAGCTGCTGTAACCTTCTAAAAACAGCTGAGTCACACTTTACTCTGATACAAGCTTTGTGGAGGTGACAGATGAGTGTTTAGGAGTCTAAGAGTCTTAAAATTATCCCTTTTTCGTCACCTTCACAGTGATTAGAAACATTTAGATGATGCTTTAGGTCGTGGTGGAGCAGGAGTTGTATGCATGTGGTGGCCAGAGGGTGGGAAACATTTTACAAGATGGGTCTTTAGACTGTAAAATAAATGGAGTAACCTTAAAACCACGTGACCCAGAGGTGTCTGATGAGCTGAAAAGCTGGAAAGGAGCTCAGTGGAAGATTACCACTGTTACCATCTTGGTCCTGTCACCAGTCTCATTACAGCCTTGTCCGGTCAAGTGGGCTATTCAACGGAGTTCCAATCTACTGAGAAATTGGGAGCCAATCAATTTTGAGCTTGTCCAAAGAGGCATGCTCAGTACAGTGACGTAGTAGTAGATTTTATATTTTAACACTGTCAGCATGGCTAACATGGAGCAGCGCCGAACATTTGAAACAGATGATTAGATTCTGTAGATTAGATTAGTAGAATCTGTTTTCAGGTCATTAAATGGAAAGTTCTCTTTGAAATGTGAGCAACGAGTAGTCCTGGAGACATTTATTGGAGGAAAGACGTTTTCGCCTTGCTCCTGACCGGCTTCGGTAAGAGTCTGATCTACCAGTTAGCCCCGTTGGCTACACATACGTCAGATGAAAGAATGCTGTGATTGGTTTAAGCTTTGACCAATCACGAACAGAGGTCAACCATCCCTTCTGGGAAACGTTTTTTCTCAAGCTCTTGGTCAGACCAATGCTCGCATTGAAGTCATGTTAGCCAGGCTGGTTAATTAGCACATTTTGGTACCACTGTAAAAGAGGATTTAATGTAAAATTAGATCAGGTTAAATTGAGAATTGATACAGAATCAAATTGTCACCCCAAGAACCAGAATTGAATTGAATCGTGAGTTGCAATAAGATTCACATCCCTACAAGGCACACATAAATATTCTTAAAGGATGAATAATCAGGGAACTACTTAGAATGTGCTTCAAACTAGTGTAGTAATACTGGAGGGATGTTTCTGTCAATCATCTGAGGTGGCACCCCGGCCACTTCATGTTCCTAAAACCCTGTAGCTGCGCCCCTGGTTTTAGAGACATCATGTCACATGTGAAGCTCGGCTGCTGCTTCAGCTCTAGGTGAAATCATTAAAAGCCTGATCACAGACTGAGGGGGAAGAAATTGCCCTGGCAGCTGGTCACCTGGGAAACAACTGGCCCAGTCACTTAGAGCTCAGCGTAACCCCCCCATCTACCACCACCATCGTTGTACTAGAGAAAAAATGAAATAATCATTTTTTTAAAACAAACAATTGTAAAACCTCCAGAAGGGTTTTATTATTAAAGTGCTACATGCATGCAATGTGCTGCAGTGTTTTTTTTTACCTGCTCGTGTCCTTGCTCCTCCTGTCACTGTGGATTAGTGCTGCACTGCTGCATGGCCCGGAGAGGAACTGTTTGGATAATTCAAGCTCAGTCGGTCTCGTGATTTATGAGAGGTGGTGTGGCAGCAGGGGGAACTGAGGCGCAAGTTTGGTGTCGAGAACGGATACAGACTCAACCTGGAGCCCAGGGGGAAAAAACAGCCTGAAGGAAGCCAGTTCAAACTCGTCTCAGTAATTAGCTTTACATTTCAGAACACTGCAATTCCCTGCCTTAGAATTACATGAGAAGTCAATATACAGACGCAAATAGACACTCATTCGCTTGGGGCAGTGAGTCCCAATCGAGCTTCTTATTAATGCTAATGCACTTTCCTATTCGCTAGAATCGAACGTTTTATTCACCAGAATTAAGCGTTTTCGCCTGTTTGCTCAAGATAAAAAAAAGAATCAAACAGCAGCGGATTAAAGGCACAAAAAATATAAACCCATCTTTCAAAATAGGAAAAAAATTGGATATCCGATAGTCTGGATATCCCCTACATAAATAAATTAAAGTTGTTGGTTAACAAAGAGTTTTGGAAGATGTTGATGTCATCCATTATATGTATGCGCTCAGGCCAGTGCAGTACAAACATTGACCACTAGAGGGCACTCCAGTACCAAGAGTTCAGCAACAGCTGATGGGTCAGCAGAAACTCACGGTGTTGGAATAAAGAAAAGTTGCTTTGTCAGTTACATGTTACGTTTAGACTCATTAAATGAGCTACATTAGCTAGCTTATTGACAGCTATCGTTATTTAGCTAACTACTCTCCTGGAAGTTGTCAGGTTGGAGCCAGTAGCCTACTTACCAAGAGACGGATTGTCAGGTGCTCTGCAGCTGAAATAGATTGGCTGTAGTTTGTGTCCTGGAGGGATACTGTACCATAGACTGTAAAATGAATGGACAATCCCTAAAACACATGACCCGTAGAATTCTGATGAGCTGAAGTGATGCACATTGGGCGGTTCCTTACCTCGCCATCTTGACACCGCCACGAGTCTCATGACTGCCGGAAAGCCCAAAAATGGCCGACAAGGAGGCACAGAGAGTTGGGCTGTGATCGTGGGGAGAGATGATTGACACCCATCAAACTGAGCTACGTGTTAACAAAGCTAACCTTGAGCTAATAGGAGCTAACCAGCCAGCAGAGGTAGGCGGGTTAAAAATACGAAGCACTGTTAGCGGCTAAAAAACGCGGTTGTGCTATGCTAGGCCTTGTTTTCTTGGGTATCTGGCACCTGTCAATCAAAAAGACACGCCCACAATTAATGAGGAATTTTAGGATTAAATAACATATAAACCGAGGAGTTCAAATTTTTTTCACTCCCCCCACAGTTGTCATGCAGATAAACCTGACATTTTAAACCTATAATGGTTTTTTGAACCAGGCTGTAAACATGTTTAATTCTGCTGTAAAGTTGGCCTTTTTAACATCGGAGCCAATGGGAAATTGCTCTGTTTTTCTGCAGCACCTAGCGGATGAGCACAGCTCCTGGAAAAGGTGATTAAATTCACAGAGCACCTCTGATGTACATGTGTGGACCCAAACATGCCAGCGTCTGGTTATCCAACTTCCAAGCCAGGTAAAAAGCTGCAACACTCTCAAAATACTCAAAATAACGAGGCTGCTTTCATTGACTGAAGTAACTGACAGGAGACAAACAGCTTTCCCATATATTAGACGTGTGAACGAAGCGTTACTTCTGCCTCCATTCTTGTGAATTATTCTCCATAATCAAGAGAGGCATTGAAATGTATGCAAATTAACGCTCTCTGACACTGAGCCTGAAGCTCCCAGGACTCCGGTGGATAGTCGACATACTGCTGGTCGATGGGTTGTCAGGTGAGACGGGAGACCGGAGAGCTCCAGGAGAAGACAGGTTCACAAACAAGAGCAAAACAGGAAACAAATAAGGGAATAAAAACCCAACAAAGGGCCGGGAGTGAAATAGATGTAGCCTGCCTGTTATTCTTAGTGATGTACTGGCTGTTCTACCAGTAAACAGCAGGAAATTGTTTTTCTGCAGTGAGAGGAACACGGAGGTCGGAGGGAAGGAGGAGGATTGACATCCGAATCGCAAACATCCGGCTACTGTTTGATGACAACCATGACACCGTTTGCACTCCTTTTTTAGGCATTATTTTGACTTCTTGTCTTTGAAAGCTGTTTTTTCATTTATTCGCAGGTGGGATTGGTATATTTGTACATTTGCCACTTCAGTGGAAATCAGTGAGTCATCCAATGCACTGCCACGCACTGAAAAATACATGTATATAGTGATTCACACACATACATGCATGCATTGTACTTACCAAGTACAACGCATGCATGTATACTTACCAAGTTTGCCTCAGAAATAAAAAGGACATTATTCATATTTTTTTAAATATGACAACATATTGTTTTATAGATCCTTTTGAGGACTATATCAAGTAGGGCTGGGCGATATGGCCAAAAAATAAAATCTCAGATTTTTAAAAACAAAATCCGATTTTCGATTTTAATCGATTTTCTTTAATCTTCCTGTCTTTTCTTTTAAAACAGATCACAAATATTAGATTTTATGGTAAAACATGCTTTTATTTCAATCACCCATTCAGGAAGTTGACCTAAATGCAGATATTTTAAGTTGTGAAACAAACTTGTAAAACAAGCTGACAGGCCCTGCCACTGTAAACAATGAAAATATAACTTTCACGCATACAGTTGTACAGCTGAGGGAAGGCAACGTCGGCAAAATATTTCTGGCTAAGAAAATCTAGAATTTAAAAAAATTAAATCCTCATTAATAGCAAATTCGATTTATCGATAAAATCGATTTATTGCCCAGCCCTAATATCAAGATAAGTTAAATAAATAGAGAGTAAATAAAACAGCATCATTTGTTTGACAGAAGTATAATTTATGTAGAAAAACATGAGATTGTTTCTGAATAAATGATGCATGAAAGGGTTAACTTCACTTTCGCTCTGTTACTGCTTTCAACCTTCAACGACAAACAAGTGAATATTTTGTTTGGTATTAAATGTTCTAGGGAATAAAAACACTGATTATACCCTGGCAACTCATAATAACTGTCAGGTTGGGGAAAGCTGGGAAAACCTGAATCTTTGATTCCTCTTCCCACCCTCACTTCCAGGCCCAAACACTTCCCTTTAAACCAGTATAATCTCCTAATCACTGTTTCAGGTTTCCTTCGTGTCTTTTCTGACTTAGTTGTATGGTTCTCAGTCTCTGAATGGTTGGTTTTAGTTTCTTTGCTGTTGTTTAACTGAGATTTTCTAGAAAAAAACAGCTTTTAAGAAATATTTACTACACATCAGGGCTATTCAATTCGGTCTTATGAGGGCCGCAGTCCAGCAGGTTTTCCATGTCTCCTTGCTACATCACAAGTTAAAGAGTCATTATGCAGAGCTTGATTGGCTATTGGATCTATCTTGATTTGAGTCAGGTGTGTCAGATCAGGGAGAGATATAAATTTAATATCCCTGCTATACATTATGATTATGATGTACAGCTGGGTTACAGTCTGTAACCTACTTGATTAGGTCCAGCTTCTATGCCTCTGATCTCCAGAACTGCCTTCATTCCTGGAGTCATAGACCCAACAAGGTGATGGAAACTTTCCTCAGAGGTTCTGCTCTTTACTGACGTGACAGCATCACATCCATGATGAGAATCTCCCGTTCTGCCACATCAAAGAGCTGCAATCATGGATGTAGATGTGTTGGCTGTGGAGGCCGTTGGATGTGACATGGAACATCATCCTGCTGGAAGCAGCATCAGAAGATGCTCCACTGTGCTCAGAAAGGGACGGACATGGCCAGCAGTGATACTCAGGTAGGCTGTGGTGGTTAAACCAGGGCATGTTGTAACCAAGGGGCCTAAAATACACCAGTAAATTATGTTTCCTGTTCTTAGCTGACAGGAGGGGCATCCAGTGTGCTCCTCTGCTGCTCAAAGTTGGACATGTGTGTTCAGAGATGCTATTCTGCAGACCTTGGTAGGAACCACTGGACTTCATGTTGCCTTCCTATCATCTCCAACCAGTCTACCGACTCTCCTCAGACATCAACAAGACTTTCTGGTCCAGAAAACAGCTGCTCACTGGATATTTTCTCTTCTTCAAACCATTCTCTGTAAATCTTATGGATGTTCGTGGGTGAAAATTAGCAGTTTTTCTGAAATACTCAGCCCAACGACCATGGCACTTTCTTCCTCATTCTTATTCTTAGCTTTAAAATGTCACCTTGACCACTGCCTCTTGCCGGGAGGATATTTAATTCATGACATTTTCAGAATAAAATGTCATTGTTTTAGCACTGAAGCATGACTTGTGAGGGATTCTAACATGCTACATTAGACTTGACATCAAATGTGGCAAGCGCCATTACAAAGCGCTTCCTTGAGAACAAGCGCTCATTGTAAGGATGCTGGAGGGCGGCAGCAGAATGTCACTAAGTATGAAACAGGAACTTGAGTTTGAAGGCACGATGCAGCAGCAGTTTTTTTTTTCTCACTATTTATGGTTATCACAACTTTGTCGGATGCTGAGCAACAGTTTCCTGATTGATTTAAGGTGCTTCAAATAGCATCAATAGAAGATGGTGCTCCTTATCTCATTTCCCCATTTGGGCATCATTGATTTCTTTGTGTTGGAGTCTCTTTCAACAGAAACAAGAGGAGAGGAGTTGATAGACACAGGGAGAGAGTGGTGAGGGTTTTAACAGGTTTTTAACCAGCTTCCTTCAGAACTGTCCTGTTAAACAAATGAACACATCATTTAACCACTATATCATCACAGTCTATAAACAGATTAACTTTAAAAATGGGTTTGTGATATGATATATATTTTAAAGAGGTCTTTTAGCAGATTTTCTGGGTGAGACGGACCTTGTTGATGGCTAATTCGACATGCATCTTGCATGTACTCTGAGACCTGTCCAGACAGATCCTAAGTTGATTCTTGGTTTTTCTCTTGCTCTCGTCCCCTTGCATTTTGATGCTGACTCAGCGACAGTGCACCTTCAAACCAGCCAGCGAGTTGACATCCAGCGGCTAATGTGTGACCTGGCGTGTACTGTAAAGTAAAACTCAGCTGCAACATCAGGCTGCTGGGAAGTGATGGCTCCAGGAATGTGCATTATAAATGTCACCATGCCCCCAAACGAGTCAAGAAGGCAGAGCGTTTTAAGGTCAGAAAGTTACAAAGCCTGACTTTAAATTCTGTTTTAAACACAACAAATAGATTCTGCAAAAAAGACTTCCATTAAAGAGATTCAGGCATATTCTTGCCTCTATTTCTCCAGAAAGCCTCCTCTCTCCTTTGATTTGCAGGAGCATTTTGAGAATCAAGATGTCCTTCAAAATCTTTTCCTGAGATTGATTTACAGGGCACAGACACAAAGACGGGGGAGAGAGGAGACGAGGAGGCATCAGGAAGTCACCTCTGTGATGCATCGACAGGAGACTTCAGACCTGTTCAGGCTACGAGATGCATATTTCTGAAATGTTAATATAGGTCATGATACCTTGAGCAAACAACCGTCTGTGTTGTTTTTTTTTTCTACGAGGACGGTCTCAGATGATCTTATCTCTAAGGAGAGTGTAGACTTGACGCATATAATTTTCCTGCTGGTTTCGCATGGATACTGCAATTTGGATCATGTAATCAAGCCTGAGAGGTTTAAAACTCATTTTAAGGGAAGTATTAGTTGAAAGCTTGAGAAATTAATTACCGGATACAAAGTGGTATTTATGGCTCTTCCATCGTTAACTTTATTTTTAATTACAGCCACAGCTCCCTGTCCCTCTGCCCTATCTCACACACTGCAGCTTTGACACACTCCCACACTGACAGTTTGATTTTCCTTGTTAACCCACTATTTAGATCACAGAGGAGCGCGCATTGCCAGGCTTCTGTCTCCTCTACCATCCAGACATCTCATCTGCAAAGAAGTTTTCTCTCCTCTTTTGGTGCAGGGCCATGAGTGAGTCATTTCCGTTGGCAGTGGATGACTAGAAAATACCACAAAAGATGTAATCATGAAAGTCCAGGAAAGAGTTTGTGAATGATTGTAGAACCAAGTTAAAACTAAAATAATTCTACAAATGAAGACGCTGACGTAAGGAAGCACAAACATAATAAAATGGCAATCAGACAAAATGTTTTATTAAGAATTTCTGAGTATTCCCAGAGGGAGCAACACCAATAACAATAGAGGGTGATTTTTAAAGTGCCGAATGGGTTTGGAAGAATCCTGCTTTGTAAAATCAATGTAGCCTTAGGATCAGAGGGAAAATGGGTGCCAAACATTCGAATGTCTAGATTGCTGTCTGAAGAGGAGTGCACATTCTTTGACTGTTCTGATCAATACTACTTCAATGGAAAAAAAAACACATTTAATGCTCTTCCTGGATAAAAAAAATGAACCCCAAAAATCCCACAACAGCCACATGTATCTACTTAATTCTTAATCCTCTCCTTCAACTTACAGTATTGCCCCAAAACCCGCACCACTGTATAAAACTCCTTTGTTTAATTGCCTTTTCTTTCAGACAATGGGCATAATTGCATTGCTGTGTGTGACACTGAATGCCCCTGCACCCCCTTCTTGAACCCCCCGCCACAGTGCTGCACCAAAAGGTGTCCCAAGAGACAGCAGGTGGAGGAAACGCAACATGTTAAATATTGGCTGGCTGTATATGAGTCAAGGTCAGAAGTGCTCAAAAGCATCATTATTCATAGCTTAAGTTGCAGGGGCATGCTATCAAAGAGCAATGAGTTGGGTGCAGCCATGTGAAAAGTACGAACTTGGCGGTTTTTCATTTTTTCCTCACCATTTTGCGGTGTGAATGAGGAATTCATGCCCTGTGAGCAATTGAACATATCTATACAAATGTGAGGAGACAGATTAGCCTTGCACTACCAGCAAGGTTATGTTAAGAAACAAACACAGAGGGTGGTCGATGCAGACACGATCTGTCTGATGTGTGGGGAGAGAAGCACTTCTCAGATCACAATAATGAAGAAGCACCTTCCCTCCAACCCCCACCCACTGTTATATACGAACACACTCGCGTACACACACACAAATTGCCCAAAACACTACATTAGCTATCCACCAGCTGTCATGATTGTAGACAACCAGGCTGTGGCATCTATTCAAAATCAATTCAAAATGATCCCTGACACCTTTATTGAATTTTACATCAGCAGAGAGGACAATTAAGATGATGAGTTTTGGTGGGTGGACAGTTGAAGAAAACCATGTCCAAACTGCCTCGCCTGATGGGAAGTGTGTGGGATTGTGCAAGTAGGTGGTCGGCATAGGCGCTTATTTTGGAACAGTGGGCGTGCGGCTCGGTCTGGCGGTGGGATGAAGTGTGTGCAGGAAAGCAAATCAGAAATAAAAAATGGAGACAGTTTATTAGATTAAGGTATTTGAATAAAGTAATGGTTTCTCTTCTCATTATTCTATAGATGATAGAAAATGAGGGGAAAATTCACCAGCCAATTTCCCTCTCACCCTCTAACTGTTTGATGACAGTGCAAAGAGCTGTGTTTGGACTTTGGTTGTTTTTTTACTTGTTCCAGTCCAGTCCTTATTCCTGATTCTTTTCAAAGAATGCCATTTGTTGGTCTTAATAACTTAACACATAAGCATTAAAAAATGCACCAAAATTGTAATGTGTCTACAAATAGAAAACTTGGAAAAGAACTGACCTGTATCTTAACGTATGCAGCTAAAGAAATGTAAAGAAATGACACTGTGTACGGGACTGGTAAAAATGATAACAAAAACAGTGATAACACATAGAAAATAGTATTTAGTTTATTCTCAAAGTGCTGTTAGCTAAAAAGGTTGAAATATCTCAAAATATTGTGCAATGTGGAGACAAAAAGAACTTTTAATAAAAAGTGTTTGATAATTACAGTACATCGTTAAGAAATGGGGCGAGGGGTTCCTCAGAGCCCAGAGCTCGACATATATTTATATGCAGCGTGGGATCATTTTGACATAGAATGGAATAAAAGGTAGCAAACATCCAAAAAGCTTTGGAAAGTCACTCAGGAAGTCTGGAGAATTATTCCAAAAGACTAATTAAGGAAATTACAAATTGGTCTAAGAGGGTTCAATCTGTTTTAAAGACTAAATAAAACTTTACTTTAAGGCCTGTTTAAATTGTGCAAACTCCAATTTTACCTTGTATGTTGCATTTCTGTTTGTGTGTGCACATGTTTTCAATAAGTTGCTTCACCCATTTCCAGTTTTTCTGGGATGAAATTAAAAGTGAGTCACCTAAAACAAATAAGAAAATGTGAAAGTAGAAGAATAAACATGTCAATTGAAGCTAGAATAAAACCTCTGGGACTGCTTTTATGAAACATCTGTCAAACAGTATTTTTAATTGAAGTGCATAGAAATAAGATTTTACACTGAACTTAAATTGAAAATTATTATTGGCATACAAAAATTAGTAATAGTTGTATTTTAATAGCAGTTAAGGGCACTGTAATAGTCATATTCCAGTAATGTTGTCTGTCAACTGGTTTTCATGTCTAGGATAGAAATAGAGGACAAGAAGAAGCTCTGAAAGCAGTGACACAAACATAAAGTGCTAGCGTTGCTTTAATGGTATGCTCATGAATCGGCAGAGAAAATGGCAACCTAAGAGGCAGTTAAGTGACATCTCTTACTGCAAGCCCGAGGCACAGGACAAGCAGGGCAGAGCAGTGCAGTGGAAAACAAAGAAAGTCTTTGTCCTGAAACATGGATGTTTGTGTCCAGAGGACAACTCCTGGCCTCAAGGCCCTGATTTTACTCCATTAGGTGAAGTGACCTGGACTTGATCGGGGCAAACATGCTGAAAGGATGCACTGAGAAAGACAGAGTGAAGAAAAGAGCTTTTTTTTCCATGCTGCACGCTGTGAAGAGGAACATCAGACTGAACACAGTGGCTGCTGGCTGATGAGCTGGCTTAAAGGGAAAACTTTTATCTGTGCATCTGTAATTATGTCAACTGTGTATGCACGTATGTGTGTTGTGAATGGGTTAGCCTCTTGAGGGTGGTTTTCACAGATGTTTGACCACTTGTATCCCAGCTACACTGAAAGGGAGTAGTTAAGTTGAGCATGAAGAAACAAAGATGGAACTACTCTCCAAGGAATAAAGATCATGTCTCAACTCACACAGCTTTTGGGAGTCATTACTATTCTTTTTTTTTGTTTCTAATAGCATGATACTGATGAGTTTGTGGAAGAGATGCAAGTGTAGGACTGTAAATAGATTCTAATTATTTGTACATCCTTCCACACTGTGTGGTTGAGTAGCCGTATGTGACAGGCACAGCTGTAAGGGTGTCAGTGGGTGTTTTGGACTGGTGGGAGGCAGCTAAAAGGGCCCCGCAAGCACACATACCAACACACGCACACTGCTCTCTCAGTAGCCAAGCCTCCAGCCTTTTCAACCCGCTCTGATTAATAGGTCACGTCAGGTACCGTCCGTAGCCACTCACACCAATTAAGCCATTAGGCCTTTCCACACGGCTTGCTGCTCTTAAACAAACAGCAGGACTGCTGGGCCTGTCCTCGCTCACTCTCAGCAGCCTCCCAGTCTCTCACCCAATCAGTGTCCTGCTGTGGGAGCCCTGCGCTTGTCCTCTGTGGAGAAGAACTGGCAGAGAGACCATCTTCAGCTGAGCCCGTTAGCCTCCCGCCGTGAAGCCCAGCACAGATAAATAGAGCAATCAAAGCAAAGTGTCAAACAATCCCTGCGTAACCGACAACCCTCCGCAGAGATCTTTTCCTTCCCCGTGTGCGTCCACCTGCAGGACGCCACTGCAGGACAAAGCCCGGCAGGGCCTGGACCCAAGTCTTAATTGGATCGAGCACTAACTTGCTTTAGCAGAGCATCCGGGGAGAGAGGACATTACCAGCTTGACTTGATTGGATGCCTTTAACCCTGATTTTCAACAGACCCTTTAAAGTTAATTGTCTCCGAACCCCTGCTGCCTACGTCAAGAAACTCTTCAAATCCTGATTGAATATTTTATCCTCCTACTGAAGTGGACAATAAAATAATCTTGCCGACAATGGAGTTTCAACAGAAACACCTAGCTTGTGCAACTCGTCCCCTGCTCTGTGACATACCCTAATGAGATTAGCCATGGATATCAGCTAGGCCCACTCCCTAAGACAAGACAGAGAGGGAGAGACGAGCTGTTAATGCGCGGTGATTTGTCCTGTGGATCCAAGCATGTTTCTGTGTGTCGAGGAGGTGGCTGCTCGCCTGCGGTCTTAATGTGGCTGCGCCGGTGGTGTTTGCAGCCATCGCGTCATGTTAGTTTGCTAGTCAATCAAGTGGCGGGGGCCCGTCTCTCATCAAGGTGCCATGTGTGATTGCCAATGCTTGGATGCACAGAAATTTGCACCTCCCCAGAGAGACACCCCGCTGAGAGGGAAGGACTCATCTGTCACACAGACCACTGTGCCGATCCACAATGACAGATGTGCAGTCTGAGTCGAACGGATGACATCGCTGTACACGAGACTGAGCAGTAAATACATACAGGGACACTGACGCACAGCTATAAAAAGGCACGCTCTATGTTTTGTGATAATATATTGTGCTGAATATTGACTGCTTTCTTTACATGCCTCAAAAAATAGGTTGATTGTTTACAAACTCCTATAAATTCCTGAATAGTGTGACTGTTTAAACTGCTTCAGGACTGGAAGGGAAAGGAGACTGAGTCTTTGTTTTATGTTGTATCACAAATGCAAGTACTTGTGCTGCTGCTCTGTACCTTTCCTGTCAGGAATAATTTTCCTTTGTTGAACTCAGTCACATTTTCATCCATTTCTCTCCCTGGTGCAGTGCCACCAGGCTTTTGGAACTTTGTCAAGTCTTCTGACCTGTAACAGAATAAAAAAAGGCAGAAGGCAGAGTTACCGCAGCACTCAGGAGCGGGGAATGTAGCTGAGAAAGGAGACGAGTGAGAATGGAGTAAAGGATGGAGAGAGATGGAGAAAGGAGAGGAGCCATACAACTACAGAGTGTCAAGGAGGTTTTTTCCCTCCCCATTTCATTTCTCTGTCACAGCAGTCCCATATTGTCCCCAGAAAATGTCACTCTGCCCTTGGGAGGCAGAGCTGCGAGGCGAGACTCATCTGTCTGACCGCATTTACCGAGATGTTCTGTGGCCAGATCCCGGGGAGCCTGGGAGGCGTCCCACTGCACTTTGTCTGCCCAACAACACCCCTCACACCCATTGTTTCCCACACAAAGCCGCACAATAATATTTCCATGAAAAGTGAATGTTTACCCTAATTTCATATTCATATTTCTACAGAGTACTTTAGAAAAAGTCTCGAGCCACCAGAATATATTGCAAGGAAAATGGGAAATAGGAACACATTTATTAAAACATGTGCAAACATGAATGGAAATGCAGTAAATATTGAAATAAAGGGAAATAAATGGAAAAATACTTTATTAAACCCTGAAGGTAAAATGTAAAAATTTGACAAAAAAAACAGAGTTTGCGACATTTTAACAAGCTCGACAGTCAATGTTTGGGATGACTGTTTATGTTTCAACCATCCCTGAAGCTTAATTGTAAGTAGCCTTCAGCAAAAGCTCTTCAGGCTTTTTAAAAAAAGACTTTCCTAAACTCTTCTTTGGAAATTGGCTCCCTTTTTGTGTCATTCACTGTAAAGATGATCCCACATTGCTTCAGCGACGTACAACTCAGAGGAGAACCATCTACCCATTCGGGTATACCTTTACCTCATCAGCATGTTTGGCATCAATATCACACAGAAACATAACACTATCACATATGGTCAGGTTTAGAAGATCAGGTCCAGCTCTGGTCCTCAAGCTACTGTCCTGCAGGTTTCATTCATTTCCCGCGGCAACACACCATAATCAAATGATGGCTCAGTAACAGGCTTCCACTTCCACTCAGTAACTTGAGATCCATTTAGAGATCTCTTCAGCTTGAATTACGTGTGAAAAACACCTAAATACCTGCAGGACAGTAGCTCTTGAGGATTGGAGTTGGAAATCTCTGATCTGGATGGTTTTAGATGGTGGATGAAAATCTACCTGCAGAGACAGATACGTTGCAACAAAACAGAGCAGTACTGTACCACCGGAAACAGCAGCTATACGTGTTGCACGGTATAGCTGCTGTGCATCCTATGAAAGGAACAAAGAAGAAGAAGCTACAATGTGTTTAATTACTGCACTGTCCAACCTTGTTTTACATCTCTTTCTCTAGAATGTACATCATGATCTCTTCCACATGCTTGATGTTGTCTGAAACTGACGCTGAACCTTACAGCTAAACCACAACTATCTTCAGAATTAAGTTTGATTCAGAATGATTATTTTCATTTGGAATTAGGTGTTTATATGGTCATTTTTAATCTTTTTAAAACATTTTTAATAATTCTATTACAAATTAAAGGGATTAAAACTCTTGTGTAAACATGGCCAAAGAGCTTCTAATCCTCACTCTTGACCTCAGTAGGTTGACAAAAGCTTCAAATTTGGACGAATGACTTCAGAAGAACCTCTGCTTCTAATTTTTGGTCCAGTTTCTGTGCATTTTTTCATACTTCAGCTTTTTCTTCCCTCTTCTTCAGAATGACTTTGTGACAGCCATCCTTCCGTGAAAAACATTTTTCATGAGGCTTCAGTGAACACAGACTCATCTCTGAGCTCCAATGTCAGGTCAACAGTGTTAATAAGTCAGTATCTGGGAATGCTTGTTCACCACTGGAACAAAATGAAGGTATGTTCATGTATAAGTCGAACTCCCGGACCCTGATATGAGAGGTACAGACAATTCTGACAGTAGGAGATCCCTCCTGACAGCAGTGAGTGACAATGATTTTTTTCTATTTTTTAACATCATTTTCATCTCCTGTTGATTTCTTAGGTCTGTCACTTTCTGTCTTCAAGTTATCCAGTTTTCTCAAATTTTTTTAAGGACACACTGCACATTATCTAGGAACATGCCACATTTTTTAGGTAATAGCTCTTTGAAAAACACCTTGTTGTTGCCAGAATACTTGTGTTATCTTTGGCCCTTTTCTTTTTGCCATGTGCAGCTTAAGAAACGGGAACAAATGGGAGATATTTTTGCAACAAGCTGTTAATAATAAAGTTGTCTGTTATGTGTAGACACAATGTAGGTTCACCCCTAAGTTTGATGTTTGTTTATGCCCAAATATTTTTGTAAATGATTCAGTTCAATTTACCTTTATTTGTATGTCATCTCAGGACACTTTACGGACAATAAATCTGTTTTCATCAAGAAGTATCATACAAGCCAGTTCCATTGCCATGACCACTGACAGGTTGGGGTGGAAAGGACATAAAATAGAGATCAACAGAAAATGCAACTTTTAGCCAGAGAGATCTGGTGAGAGAGAAGAAGAGAAAGACTTTAATGATGCGGAGAGATGAAAAGGAAGTGCTCAGTGCATTGTGAGATGTCCATCAGCAGTCTAAGCCTATGGAAACAAAACTAAGGGATGGCTAACAATCCCAAACTATCTGATTTATCAGAAAGGAAGGTTGAAAGTAGAGAGAGTGTCTGCCTCCTGAACCCATACTGGAAGCTGGCTCCATGACAGCAGTAAAAGTTCTGCCTCCCATTCAACTCTTAGAGACTCTGGGAACCACAAGTAAACCTGCAGTCTGAGAACTAAGGCCCAGATTTATCAAAACGTTTGCAACCTTGATAATGGGTGCAAAAACTGCTGGTTATTTACCAACCTGTTGCAAAGAGGAAAGCACCTGTAAAACGGGCATGATAGCACTGCGATGACTTGAAAGGTTCAAAATATATCGGCTTTGCACAAGCACCATGATTTACTAAACATGGAACAGATTGTGCTGGCTGCTTTTGTGCCTATATTTAGAGCACTTCTGAAAGGCAGGCGTTACCTGGCTGAGATGAGAGGCTGCAGAATGAGAGGCAATGATCAAATGCTGCAGGGCTGCAGAGGCACATCCGTATGATTCAGAATAATTTTTCATGGCCTTAAGGGAGGCAATGACTGAACTTCTGGAACAGTTTTTTTTTTTCATAGAAACTGATATTTTGTGTGAATTTAAAATCACAACTTTTTAGACACACATTGTCAAAAGGAGGTCTGTTCATATTTATGTCAATAACAACTATGATGTCATTAGCATAACATATTTCAGTTTGAGCACATACCTTGTTCCACGACCAGGTATGCCTGTCACACCCCAGTATTATCAGCTTGCAGTAAATGTGCTGCACCTGCTGCTCACTATTGGTCAGATAAAACTCTTTTGTCGGCCCCCCACCTGTCTTATTTGCTGAGGTTTTATTACTAGCTTTTTTGTTGTTGTTGTTCTACATCTAATATTTTGCCATATCTTCTTAACCTCATTCAACCTCATACTTTTTGGGAAATACCTTCCCATACTGTAGTCCTTCTGGTCATAATAAGATGTCTGCTATATTTCTATTTCCATTACACCTTTCTTGCTCTCCTTCTACACAGTGAATCATTTGTGTACACTAAATACTCGTTCAAATATGGCTGTTTGCGTACCTTAAAAATTTTACAATCAATCTTGGTAGATCATCTGCGAATCATGGAAACGCAATAGGTGCTAGCTATTTGGGATCTTTGTAAATCAGCGCCTATATGTGTTCTGTTGGGGCTTTTATGGACCTATGAGATCTTTGAAATCACTGGATAAGACTTAAGTTGCTTAATAGGCGAAAGAACACATTCCTCTGAAAATGTCAGGTACGAGAGGTAAGCTGAAAATGAGTGAAAGCAGCAAATGACCTCAAAATTTTAACATACAATCATAATATTTGGTTAACCACTTGAAAAGATTTAAAAAAGATTATACTACTCAGAAGTAAAATAAAGAAAAGGTGAGAGTTGGATCGAGGCGTTTTCAGATACAGGGAGCAGGAGGTCCTGGTCAGGCACTTAAATGTGCACTGCATGTTGAAAAAAAATGTTCTGAATTGCAAAGACCAAATAAGGAAAAAAAAAAAAATGGAAGGGGTTAATCTTTGTTGCTTAACACCAATTTTTGATTATAGAAAATTATTATCTCCATCAGTCTTTTGTAATAATATGTTAATTTCAGAAGCTATTTGTATTTATGGCCCATCTCACCAAATGTTGCACTTGTTGGCCTCAGAATAGATATGTATTTTTATTTTAATACAAATCGATGTGATGAGTTAGACTTGAAGCAATGTATTGTTTTAATTATCTTTTGAATCCATTTAATTGTTTACTTAATTATTCATCCCCAGTTATTATACCACTAGGTCAAAAACATTTGATTTCAGACAACAAGAAAACAATATGCATGCAAATATTCACAAGGGGGGTGAGTCACCCATATTGTTAAAGTCAGTTTATGCAACAAAAGGTTGTGACATAAATGCAGACAAACACAAAACTCTAATCATTATTACTTTGCATGGAACTCCTAAAATGGCTTGTGTTCATAAATTACTACATGGAAACAAGAATGTGAGTAATCCTCTAATCTAGTGCATTTCTGTCATGCCGAAAGGCAAGATGCATTCGCTGCTACGGATTAAAGTAGCTCATTAAAGACAGGCGCCCAAGATCGAAATAGGCCAAGAGCTCTTTCTCTCTGAACCGAATGCAAGACAAAAGAGCTCAAGGAAATGAATGGTTTATCAGGCCTGGGCAGAGCCCTCATCTTGTCAACCGTAAGCCCCGGACACAACATCGGCTGCATTGACTCTGCTGAGCACGGAGATTAAATGGCTTATTGACTGTGACTGCAGCATCAAAAATGTGGACTTTTTAGAGGAAGTCAACTTCAGATGTCATCTGACCAATGAAGTCTTTCAGACACAAAAAGAGACGGATCAACCACCTCGCTTTCAGACAGCAGAGCTTCCACAAGCCCCATCGTGCTCTTTGATTTGGCATCCTCCTCAATATTTACCTCTGGGTGGTTTTCTCCGGGCAAAAGCAAAAGAGTTCTTTTTTAAAATGTTAGTCTGCACAACATATTGACCAGCATTACATTACACTTTATTAAATGTTGAAATGCCATATTTTCCTTCTCTGAAAGATTCATAAAGGCCAGTAAGTGACCTCACCTCTGAGAACAGATGGCAGTAAATGTGATGCGGCAAGAGAGGCTTCTCTGTGCAACACCTGATC
>JAVQJG010227574.1:0-11288 GCA_036024015.1 Craterocephalus amniculus
AAGCCCCTCCTCAGCCAGAATCAGACGCCCCCTCTGGCTCCTGACCAACTTGGGACTTGAACCCGCGGCCTTCTCACTGTGAGGCCGCAGTGCTAACCACTACACCACCGTGCAGCCCTCGCGTTTTGGACATCTAGATGTTTTTCTGTTTCCATGTAGACAGGATGAAGGAACACAAATTGAAGTAAAAGCAGCTTTGACGGATCAGACAGCCATGCAGCTCAGAGTGACGCCAAACATGCAAACTGGCTGCTTATGAAGTTGTTCTGTTACAACTGGGAAAAAAGCTTAAAATGAGTGTTTAGTCTTTATTTTAATTCTCTATTTTATTTACATGTCTAATCCTTGGAAAAGATTAAAGATGCCACAACATACATGTTCAGTGTGTGCTGGGTGTGTTTATTACTAAAAAGATTTTTTAAGAAGTACTGAACATAAAAACCTGAAAGAAATCTCTTGTGGCTTATTTTCTTGTGACTTTAATTCTTCTGTGACTTCAGGGCCACCTTATGACCAAAAGTAGACAACAGCAACATTTATTTATTTATTTTGGGATTTTTATGCAGGAAAGGATTGAATAGAACGGAGCCTGACTTAAGTAACAATGTGTTCCATCAGATTGAACATACAACATACAGTCAACACAGCAACAGAACACTGCCATCTTTCACACATACAGATTGATAAGTGGAGCACTTAAAGGGGCTTCGGAACAACTTGGATTGTTGTAGTTATAAGTATCTGACAAATAGAGAGCAAATGTCTTTATAAAAAGAATTTGCAAATACAGAACTTTAGCTTTACAGAAGTTTTTTGTTCATCAGAAGTCATTTAACTTTATATTCAATTAAATAACCATTAATTTCGTGGATGTAATTGATAACTGGTTCTCAAACATTTTACCTGGAAAATAAAGGCCTATTTTTTTAATTTATTTCAACATTAGATGTTCAAATAAACATCTGATGCATGAATTATTAAAAGACAGTGCTATAATTTTTTCTGTAGATATAAGTAATGGTATTTGGGTGTTATTGTTTTTTTACCCACTCTATGAAAAATTTAATGGAATATCACACATTTAAACATTTTACACAAATCTTTTAATAATAATAATGTTCAGTGGCACATCTTTGCACGAGTTTCTGTGAGGCTGATGCACTATAAATTATGGGGGCGTGTTATATTTACAGTAACGTTTTCTTCCTTGAATGCAATAACTTTAAATCCTGCTCTAAAAGCAATACATAGCTATCCATCCATTTTTTAGACCTCTTATTCCAAACTCAGTGGACAGGTCACAAGTCTATCACAGGGCAAACAGAGAGAGACAAAAAAGTCTGCGTCCACATTCACTGCTACGGACAATGTAAACTGACCAGTAGTTAACCTTGTTACATATTCTGAAAGAAATCTGTGATCGAACATCCAGATGCTTGAATTGCTGAAAAAAACATCACCCCATTTTTTTCATATGCAATAATTAGCTTCTACAGATACATCCGGGGATGCTTTTCATTTTTATCTATCTTCCTCCATTCTACAAAAAATATCTAAAAATGTGTTGACATGTTTAGATAATATAAATATTCTATTATTATTTCATTTTTTCCTGTTTATCACTTTATCATTGTGTACATATGACAGTTTATGCTATTTATTCTTCAGTGAGTTGGAGTGTATTAGATGGTTCATTAATGACCACTGTAGTGGTTAATTTGCAAATACACATCTTCATATACCTAAAAAACAGCCTTTGTGCCCACAGTGCATGAAAGGGTTAAGTAAAAAGCTAGCAGCTAAAATGTAAACATGCTGAAGATACAACATTATGTTTATAGTCCAGCTTTATAAATGGAAAGGACCCATCTGATCATTTTTAATTTTACAAATAAGAAACATTGACCCTTAAATGTTTGCTTGAAGCAAAAAGTCTTTGCATGTTTTATTTTGTTTGGAGCAATAAATACTAAGAATCAATCGTTTTTAATTGTTGAGAGAGCAGTTCTTATTAGTAAAATGCTCAAAAGGTAAGTGTTATTTTGGTATTAAAACATTTTAAAGAAAATTCCTTATAGTTATTGAAAATCTGCTCAACCAAACAGAGAAGAGAGCTAAAGGGTTAAAAGTCAGGCTAAAAAGGCAAAAATACTTTAGTCTTTCACTTATTGCATGAAAAAACAAATAATAAACAAAGGAAGCTCAAAGGAAATTCCTGGAGTTTTTTTTCTTTTCTTTTTGTGAAAATGGTCAAAAGTCATTAAACGTGACTGATTCCTCTTTGGACTGCTCCTCACAATCACCTTTCATGCAATATGATTCTGAATAGTAGTGGTGAAACTGGGTGCGTCTTTTAGCCAACAGGTGCTGTATCCATCTACACACATGACATTCAGTTCAATATTGTGTTCTACTTTTCCTCCATTTCTTCTATTTACCTTGAACTCAACAGTCTTTCCATGCTATGCTGTGTAAACATAGCTTTATACATCAGCTGGTCACTACACCCTAGAGCTTAGCAATTCCTTGTTTACTCCCAGGCAGCTCCACTCTGCAGCAGACAAAGCCTCCTCAGTGTAGCGTGATAGATTTATTTTTGACTACTGCTCATTGTGTAAAGCCATGGATCATCCTGCATCATTATCAACCTGAGGGGAATGTGTTAGAATTTGGACAACAGTGATCAGCTGAGCTGGATCTATAAAAGGAGGGAGAGAAAACTTCCAGGTCACCTCTTTCTCCAGAGGACCTGAGAACAGGTATGTTCTTTCACATGTCCTGATGAAGCAGCTGGGTTAACAGACATGATTTGCACTTTACTATAAAAATGCATCATTTTTCAATATTTTACAAATTAATTAAAGAGCTTTTGTGTATTTAAATCAAAGGTATTTCTGCATGCACCTGATGATAGTTTTCGTACCTTTACTGATATTTACTTTGGTGAAAAAACTAGAACGTTGTTTTAAGGACAATTTAATTTAATTTTAAAAGTTTGCCTCATTCTCCAGAGGTATCTTCCTTATTGCTGGGAACATGTTTGCAGTCCTGATTTCCATCTTGCTGCTGCATCATGTGCACACAGCCTGTGTTGTGGTGAGTAGAATCATAATAAATAGAATGAAGGTATATCAAACAGAGCAAATTACGGGGCCTTTTAAGATATGAAGATCAGCAAACAATTGCAAAAGGATTAAATCTGTGGAGACCTTTCCTCTATGTATGGGTTGGTTTTTTTCATTAGTACTTCCTGATTATGTTTTAGCTAACTTTATTTTTTTATTTTTGTAAACACTCGATTGACATTTGGATGGTGGGTGTGTCACTTAATGTATCCCTCGTGCCTATCACGTGTCTTGTAGGACACAGGTGGAGGGAGCTCATAAGACTTTTTGTTGACCACAAACTAGACCGCAGATGAAAGCAAAAGTCATGTATCATATTCTGTTTGTTTCTCTTTCTTGCACCTCATTAGTATCTCCTGCGTTTAGCTTGTGGTGGTGGATGAATAGGTTTGTGTCAGACAGTTTGTCGGAATAAAGCATGTAGCTACTATATATCTTGAAATGTGAAACTTGTTCAGATTTGTTTAAAAAATGTTATTACCACTCAAATAAAATAAAAAGCATTCGCTAATGTTGGAACTTTGCCAGCAAACAGTGTGTTGTAGGGATCACAAATCTAAGTATGTTAACGCGTTTAGGTTTAGGAATGTCAAACTGGCTTAGAAACTTCATCTATAATAAATCAAGTAAAACTGACATCATTCTTGGTTTAATTTTAGGTAGTTGTGTTTGTTTATGTTCCATATCATAGCATCCTTGTAAAGTGATGCTTTCTTTTACATGCAGAAACCCTGCAAACACACCTTTAGCCACTAGCCTTTGGTGTTTAAAATCATATCTCAGCCCGTTTTTACTCCTTGTAGCCACATGATGACAATCATGTCAAATGAGTGATGGCACATTCTAAGTTTCTAGCTAATAGTTTACTTACAGCACATCAACCAATAATACTACTGCTTTATAAATAAATAGATAAAAAAGACAGTACCGAGCTCAATGTATTGAAGGTGGTTGAATTGCTTGTCTCGGTGAAGATTTCTGCTTTCTGATCATGTTAGGTTGAGGTTTTGTGTACACAAAAAACAACATAAATTAAAAAAAAAATTAATAAATTAGAGTTACATTTGACCTTGCATCGATTTGTAATTAAAAGCAAGGTGTTTTTACATCTCTGAATTGTACTGTGCAACTAAAATGAGTTAATTTTCACTCTTTTACCAGAATGAACTGAGTGTTAATTGTTTGCATGGGAGTATACTTGTCACAATGCACAAGAATAACTTCGATCTGCTAATATTGTGAGGACCTTTTGATACCTTTTCATAGTGTGTATGGCTGAGCTTTGTTTTGATTTCCATTCATCAACGTATATGCTGCATGGAAAATGACATAGGAAGTAGATATTGTTGACTTTAGTCACATGACACAGTTGTTAGAGGAAGTTAAACAAGCATGATAATCTCGCCCAGATTAACCAATCCCCATGCTACATTAAGGTGGACATTAGAAGTATTTGCCTGTAATAATACAACAGAGTAAAACAACAAAATAGTATTTTGACTCAGATGAGTGAATGATGAGATATTAACCAGAATTTTCCTGTTTTCACATGCACACCGTGATGTGTCCACAGCAAGGTAAGCACCATATTAAATGCATCATGCATGTTTAACTTCCCAGAGGTGTTTTATTTTCAGCATCAGCTGACACTCTGCCAGCAAGGCTCCCAGTAAGATTATGGGGATTTGGCTCATTCCTGTCTGTGTGTTCTTTTGTTATGTAAAGCCATTTCAGAGCAATTAAACCAGGATGTGTTTGTGAGTCATATCTTAAGCCAGCAGAGTAAATATCTGTCCTTATTGTGCCTTTAATCCGGTGTTTACACATTTGCTTTTAATGCTTGCCTTTGTCTGTGTGTGTGTGTGTGTGTGTGCAGACATTTGCCCAGAAAGCACAACAGTGCAGGCTGAAATCGTAGATGTGCACAACGCCTTCAGAAGAGCCGTCGAACCGCCTGCTGCTGACATGCTGATGATGGTCAGTCCTCACCACCACTGAAAGGAGCCTCATGCTTAAACTGATGACACCGTGGTGTGTTGTTACAAGTTGCTTTTAGCAAAGATCAGAAAAAAATGTGTGTAGTAAAACTTTTGATAAATACAGTCAAAACCAAAGTCATGTTTTTTAGAAAACGTCCTGTATCCTGGTAGTTTAATTGATGAATCTGTCTTTTACGCTGCATATTCATCAGCCGGTAAAACGGCTTTCATTAAAGCTAGTTTTTTAATTGTAGTGTCAAATCCTGTTTTTCATAAGAATCCAAAATAAGACTGGTTGCTGTCACGCTTCTGCTAGTTTGGGATTACGGTGATGTTTTAGAAGCGCATGCTTATTGTCTCAAAGTCTAACAGCCAGTAGCTAAATGCTATCGGTGCTGGTGGCTGCTGGTTGACCAGGTCTGTCTGTCTGCCTCTCTTCCTCAGAGTTGGTGAGGTTTTATTTGCACATGGTTGCTTAACACAAAGTATCCTTAACGTCTAGCACTCACATATGGACACACACACACACACACAAACATAGCCTACTTCTTGTTGCTGTGGTTGTTTGTTTGTTTTTGTTTATTTGTTTATTATTTTCAGTGTTTTTCTTCCTGCAGGTGCTACTGATGATTGTCTGCTGTGCTTCAGGAATCTTTCTGTTTCTTCACAGGTGCAGCTGTTGGCCATTGCTCTCCTTTTCTCTTCTGTTTCCTTTGTATAAATCAGAACTTAGAAGAAGTTAAACAAATGAATGAATGGGCAAACATAACAAACAAACTGACCTCCTGAACAATTAAACAGGGAACTTAGATACCGGTTTAGCAAAACCAAAAGTAAACACAAAGGAGGCAACTGAAATGGCTCCTTCATATGGAGCTAAGCAATAAATCCCCAAAGACCACTACATACGGTGTGATCCGCTGAAGCTGACCCAGCCCTTTTCCACATCTTTGCTGCACCGGGAAGAAGGGGAGAATGCACATTTTGGTATCAATTCGATACCAAATAAATCCAGGGCAAGTAAAGGCAATACCAATATCCATACTGATACTTTTAGTATCACAAGCATTCAAAATCTTAGTCTTCATTAACTACATGGAAATATTCAACTGTGCTTCTGTTTGGGCGTAGACACTCTTGGACAGAGACAAGCAACTCTGGTCCTGTAGTCCTGCAGATTTCCTTGCTCCTACACAGCCGATTCAAATGAAGTGGCTCTCCTGCAGCTTGTTGTTAAATTGTGCCCATGCAAGTTGACCCACCATTCAAATTCAGGTGTGCTGCAGCATGAAACATGCAAACCTGCTGGGCTGCAGCTTTGAGGACTGACTTTTTCATTCCCAACTCTTAGACAAGATATTTTTAATACTAGGCTTTTTCTTGTTACACAACAGTGAAATAAGAGCCTCTGAGTCTGAGCCCCCTCTCTGGTGGTTATAGTTTTGTCACCTTAAACCTTCGCAAATTCAAGCAGCTCAAACTAACACACTGCTAATAAATCTTTTTTTTAAAAGAAGACAGTTTGACAAGAAAACAAGGATCCACTGTCTCTTTGCTTACGTATGAGACTTGAAATTTATTCTGAAAGCTCTGAAGTCAACACAAGGTTGAAACAAAAAAGACAGTCAAGATGCAATTAATGAGTTCCTGGCAGGATCCTGGATGGATATCTGGCCACTCTCTTTGGCAAGCTCTTCTCTGGTTTGGATTGAATTTCCAAGCTGGGCTCACACAGCCTCACATAAGTCTGAGGTTTGAAAAGTCTGATCCCAAAGCTCTCTTGTTCGCCTGCTCTGATGATTGACGTCATTGTCTTGTTGGAACACCAGATGTGGCCAAGTTTCAGCTGATGGTTTGAGGTTATCGTTAAGAATTATGACATACTCACATTTCCATTTACCCTCTGCAAGTTACCGGTAACAGCAGATCATCATCACAACATAATGTTACTGATGTATGATATCATATTTCCCCTTGCAGTAACTTTGCATAAAACCGGAAAGATTTCTGTGGTGTATGGGACTTCAATCCTCCTTCTCAGATCTTCACTCAGGTTGTTGAATTTTTCCCTTCAGACTGGTGTCTACGAAACCCTTTAATATTGGCCACCAGCTGCAGTCCATCATGGTCACTAATGAGAAGAAAAAAAGGATTTCAGATGACACTTTGGCAGTTTCAGCCTCACTGAATTAATAAGCGGGCTGTTTTGAAGATAAATCTTGCATAATCATTTTGGCCCAGAAAAAGAAATATTCAAAGAACAGACGGCCTAATTTTGCCATGACATCTGTGGCCATTATGAGTGAAGCTAAAACTTCACTCTGCCCGAAATAAGCCCAACTAAAATCTCATGTCTGTGTTTATCACGGTTGAGGGCTGTCATCTCTGATAGTGAAATCATTATCTTCCTATCTCAGCAAAGCCTAAGCCCCTCCTGCAGATGAAAATCTGTCCGTCAGCAGGAGGATGGATGATTTCTGGAGGGGTTTGACTTCAGCTGGAAAGAACAAAGACAAACAAATCTCATTTTGGCTTTGAGCTGTCCTAACAGCGCATTATAAAGACGCTGCTTTTTATTTTTGTTTCATATAATTTGGAATCAAATCCTCTTTGTGGATTTTCTTTCTCGGTGTGGAAGTAAAGCCTTTTCTGTTTCTGACTGCAGACTTACAGCGAGGAGTTAGCGGTCACTGCTCAGGCCTGGGTTGACAAATGTAACCTGAATCATGGACCACCCTCCACCCGCCTGCTCAATGGTAAATCTGCCTTCCTTTTGTTCCTTTTATTTGTCTTCCTCCACATCTGCCCTGACCTCACTGGTATAAAGACTTCCTGTGAACTAGCTCCCTGATCAGAACCACAATAAATTATTTCATCCTCACTCTTTTTCCCTTCTTCTAATGACAAACGACTCAGTGAGATTCTTTCTCACTAAGGAGAATCATCATCTATGACCCTGTTAATGCACACTGTTTTATCCAGCATGATCTGCTAAATAACTGTTTGTACACATGTGTTTCCCTTCATTAACCAGGTTATGAATTAGGTGAAAATCTGTTCTATTCCTCCTCTCCATCCTCATGGGAGACGGTTATAAATGCTTGGCACAGCGAGGTGGTACAGTACCAGTATCCCAATGAATCCACCAACGGAAAACCCATCGGTCACTACACACAGGTACCTGAAAACCCAGTGCTTGTTTCCTAGAATATAAAAAGACAAATGACTTTTTTACAATCAAGTAAGGTTTATCATAAAGAATCATAAAAAATCATGTTTGTAAGACAGCAGACCTTTGAATGTGCCTGTCGGCATGATAGAATAGACAGCTTAGAATAGACAGCTTTGGTTTTCAGGGCAGATGCTGAGTTTTTCCTTGTTGTTGTCAGGTGGTGTGGAACAGCTCATACAGAGTCGGCTGTGGAGTAACGCTGTGTCCCGGCAACATCTACTTCTACGGCTGCCATTATTATCGAGCGTATGTGGCTTCTTCCTCACCCGCACAACATGAAAATATAACACTTTCATGTGATTTATGAAAGTGTTTAACAGCATTTAGGAATTAATCATAGACTGAAAAATGTATTAGATTAAATTGAAAAAATACCTTATTAATCAGAGAACAGAATCAAGCAGACTTGCTGAAGAAAGGATGAGACCGCCTCGTTTTCGTCCACTTTTTGTTTATGTTATCAACGCCTTCGTGTGGCATATGACTAAAACAGAGAGAGAAAAAAACACTGAATAAGTGAAAGTTTTTGGCCAAAATAGCAGGGAAATGGCTGATATTAACTGTTAAATTAAAATCTTACTAGCTTTTTTAAAAAAAAATGCTATCTTTTGTTAACACTAAGTTTGTCCAAATAAATGAACCTTTAGTTGCACCAGGCATTTAAAATGAAGAAGAAAATGAGCAAACAAGGGTGATTAAATTATTTTTTGTGACTGTATATTAAAGTTATTAGTTATTATCAGCTGATATCAGCTTCAAAGTTAAATACATCAGTCATTCCACAAATACAGTTAACCAATAGCATAATCCAAGTCTGTTTTAAAGTAGAATAGGATGCACATACCTTGTTTTGTTAAAAAACAATGTCATGTTCCAGTTTGTACATAATGCATGTAGAAATATTTTTCTTCCCACAAGAAGTGAATATTAGATAATTGTCAGATTTTTTGTTTTACATCTATCATGTTGGCCTGTTGGCAAATGCAAAGAGAATGCAGAATTATACTGGATTTTTTTTTTGCACAACTGAGGAAACTACATAATCTCTGCAAACAGGTGTGAAGGTGAGGTGGGGCTGTATTGGTATTAGTAAGCGACCGACGAGTTTAAATTAAAATATGAACCAGCTATCAGCCAAATATCCAATAGCATGCATCCCTAATACATATGTTATAGCAAATATTTAGTGCTGTCCTTACCTTGGTAGAGCTCAGATTCCCAGGTGCAAGACAATGCAGCATGTAATGATCATAATACAGCTTTCACAGCCTTTTCCAGGTCTGTGCCGCTGCCTGGTCCCCGCCCCTGTATTCTTATAATATCATGTTGTTGTTTTTTAGTGGCATTTTTATCACATTTTCACTAGATTTATTTGGCCATTTTCTCACTAAAACTCTCATTTTAATTTAATAGTGGAAACTTTAAGGGATGGCCACCTTACAAGGTGGGTACCCCTTGTGCTTCCTGTCCCAATGACTGTGTGGACAAACTCTGCAGTAAGTAGAAATTACAAAAGACAAGAAAATATGTGATGCAGTGCATTTATGATCATCTTTTCATTATATTTTGTTTTGTTTTGTTTTTGTCCAGCCAACCCTTGTCCTCATATCAACAGCTTCATCAACTGTCCAACCATGAAAGTCCTCTTTGGATGCAAGAATCCCATGGTGTCCAGCTGGTGTCCTGCTTCATGTAACTGCACCACTGAGATTGTTCCAATCTACTAAAGTACTGCAGCACTTTGACCCAGTGCGGTTTACATGTGGCATCTCACAGCTGGCCTGAAACGCATGGCTGCTTGTGACAAGATGCCAAAGATGACGCATGAAAAAAATGCAAAAGACAATAAATAAAATCCATTTTGTTGTCTTATCTTAAAGGATGTTTGTCTGCGATTACTCTCACATCTCTTCCCTAAACCCTTTGAAGATATTAATAATGTAGTACATATGAGTCATGGGATTTATGATATGCATATTATCCATATATGTACACATCAAATGAAGGTCTGAAACACTCTGGCAGATATGAGTTACATCCACTGTTGCATAGGTTCAAACATGACATGTGAGCCACGACAAGCAGCTTGGGATAAATATTTACATCCTCTGATAAAAAGCCTTTCAAACAGAAAACCCTGCAGGTGAACTCTTCCTCAACGCCGTGTCTGACCTGATGTTGGCCAGACTAAGTGGTTAGAATAAAACTGCTTCATTAAACAATCACTTTACTTTGTGTTCTTTTTATTTGGAAATGCATGAATGAAATATACATAGAGTACAGGAATAAGTGTGTCAGACTGAAAAGTTGAATGATATTTATTTAATTAATAAAACATTATTCAAAATAAAGGATGGAATTATGTTTTAAATGATTTACCACATGCATTATTAAGACATTATTATTATTATCATCATTATTATTATTATTATTATTATTATTATTATTATTATTAATGTTGTTGTTGTTGTTGTTGTTGTTGTCATTATATTCATTGCTGTACAGTTTTTATCCATGCACTGATATGCAGGCCATGGCAGTGTATAAAAATTGTTTTATTTAATGTCTTTTTAAAAAAAGAATAATTCATAACTATGAATTATCTTGAAAAAAGGTAACCACACAGCTCTATGAAAATATGAAAATATTGAAAGAATAGTCTGATGTTAGTGCATTTAACCCTCAGGGCACCTTTGGTGCCAAACAGGTACTCTTCTGAATATTTAGTGAAATATCTTGTACAATTTAAATGATAATTGTATGGAACTTGACCAGGTTTTGGCTTTTATCATTATGTTTAAAATTCTACAATCCATTTCTTTTCATAATTTATAGAACAGGAAATAAGTACAAAAGGAACGTCCTTTGCCTTTTGGTACCGATTTGGTACCATTGACTCCCATTATAACATCATATTTTGGATATACTGTTGTCCTGACATGCGATAATGCT
>JAVQJG010227594.1:0-30786 GCA_036024015.1 Craterocephalus amniculus
AACAGATCATAAGCAGGTGCAACGGGAGCAGTTTCACAATGACAATGACGTCATTGATCGGATCGGTGGATGAAAACTTTAGGGCCGATCAGAAAAAATGTAAAATATGTGAAAAATCGGCCGATCTGATCAAGCCGATCCGATCGGTGGAAAGCCTACTCCCAAAGGAGTTTCTCATCTTTTGTGCTTAATCCGAAACCTATTATTCTAATGTCATGGATTTGAGGGTGTAATAAATGCAGGGGTGTTAACTACTTTTACACATGATTGATCCATGTTTTACTTTTTGAATAATGTAAATGACTATAAAATGTATATTTTACAGATCATTTACTTGAGCATCTTGCTTTTGTTAGAAGGCACATAGGGGATCAAATGTTTGATATCCAAATTATAAACTGTAAAAAATCATATGGGTTATTTATTCATAACTGTATCCCATCCATGCTGCAAAATTGAATTCTTCACCTTAATTCAGAGCTGTCAAATAACCACAAGGTCCCTTTCTGCATTTTTAGGTGCTGATAGCAGACTGACCACATGCCCTGTTGACTGCATTACGCATCTCATTTACCAAGAGACACAAAGCAATTTAGCATGGTTATGTGCTAAGTATTACATATGTCTCAGAGGGAAACTTCATACAGCGTTATGCAATTATCGAGTAACAATCCTGCTGGAAGAGGTGTAATCCTTATGTGTCGAGACATTTTACAAACAGAATAGAATGAAAAACAAAAAAAAGTGGAGGCAAAGAGGAACTTTGTAGCTTAACTAAGCTTTACTGCATGAGATGTAATCTTACTGAGTTTTAGAAACCTTGACAATAACCAACGTTTGTGTGATGGACATTTCTTTGTGAAGTCTGACATAAAAGCCTGTAGGTGAAATCCATACCTGAATCTAACAAACAACTCTCCGGCATGATTCCTGAGTGGCAAGTATGAAAGAGCAGAGGCCCATCCACAGCAAGGGCCATTGATTCAGTTAATTTTATGCAGGAAAATGATTTCCCTGATGGCCGGTTTCACTAAACACATTGTGAGCAAAGAAGGCTCCCCACACAAACATTAAAGCATTGCACACTATCTATTTACAGTGCGTACGGTAGTCAAAATGCCTCTGCCAATATGAGCCTCATAGCAAAGCAAGAGTCTGTCCCATTTTTATTAACCAATCTGTTTTGAAAAATTCTCTCCAAGTACATTATCATAAATGAAGTGCAACAATGTAAAAAAAAATCTACTCTTAGATGTTCATCTCTGTTAAAGAAGTGCAGTGGGGAAGAGCAAGTGCTGCAACCAATCTAAAAAAATCTGCCATGCAGACAGATGAGATGAGCAGAGTAAGGGCTGCAGTTTTCTGTATATGATTTAACTGATAAAAAGCTCACCGTCAGTTTTCAGTGTTAAAGGAGTTGGCGGACTCAGAACTCTTGCATTCGTCACTGTGTTCTTCACCAGACAGATGTAGCTTCCGACATCTGAGGGTTGCACCTTGGAAATATACAGGTTCCCTGTGTCCTGGGAGATGAAGCGCCGACTGTCCTCAGCAACAAATGAGGGGAACTCATTAAACACCCAGCTGTAAATAATATCTGGGAATATGAGGAGGAGAAAAGAGGGGGCAGGGGGGTATACACATTAACTGAATGTACAGTATATCTAATGAACATTTCCATGCTGTCCTACTTTTTATATTTGTAAATGTTGCCCAACTTGAATAAAAAAATGTGTGCTACATGTACAATTCGTTCAGAATGTTTCAACTGACGTGTCCTTGGTGAAATTGAGAAAACACATCATTAAAAAAACATACAAGCAAACAAAAAGAAAAAAAATAGTGTTTACTTTTATATCCTGCCACAGTCTCTACCTTTAAGCTATCAATAACAGTCTTACTGGACAGTCTTGTGAGCTACTAATAGGCGTCTGTTGATTCACTTTCTGGAAAAAGATGGTAAATAATAACTGAAGCGTTCACAAGGTTCTTTTGTTCTTAGCTGACATGGGCGATTGCAGTAAATGTGCAACAAAGGATCTTCCTTGTCAATACAAAATCTAGTTGAATCATTCTGAGGCCTTCCTGATAAAACAACAAGTGAAAAGGGCCTCACTGATTCCAGTCTTTGCAGAGAGGTTATCCTAATTAACTGGTGATAGCATCAGAAGGTAAACTAGCATACAGAAAGACTGATTCCAGACAGCTTGTTTGTGTATGGATGTGTGTGTACACATGTGCTTAGGTTATTAAACGGCAGGTGCAGTCTGCTGGTGTGCAATAAATATGAAAGAACAGAATGCACAGAAAGGGATTATTTGACTTCATACCTAATAACCTTTGAATATTATAAAGGTGTTTGGATTTGGGGGAGTGTTTTACATGTTATTCATGAATAACAGTTTGTAGTAGCAAGGCATACATCTTGATCCTTGAAAGGATAATTATGGTTTTGTGTTTTGTATACTTCACAAACCATGCTGAGATACAAATTAAACATGAATAGATTGAAGAGATGTGATTACATTGAGAGAGCAGAAGTGACTTCAATATCAAGCTGTTTTCCTTGAAACTGTTGTGCATGTGTCCACACAGCCACAACCATCACTGTATTAAAATCAGGATGCTGTCAGCCGCAGAAAAATTAATCTTCTAACATTCTTCACAATATGTCACAGCTCTTTGATCTGCATTCATAATCTTTTGTACTGATAAGAAGAGAAAAATCAACAAACATGCTAACTTCTCATCTTCTTGGTAAGCGCTGAATGAATGAGTGGATTTTATAGCACGTATTCTCAGTTCATCACTTGATTTATTCTAAAAGCTAGGGGGTGCAATAGAAAGATATAAAAAAATATATAGAATACAGAAAGAAATACAGATTTAAAATAATGCCAAAACTGATTTAAAAAATATGCATCCACTAAAAGAACTCCTTAATAATACAGTGGAGGCAGAAAAAAAGGAGAAGCATACAGCCTTTGTTATCCACAGCTGCACGTTAACTTTACACTAATAGTATGTCATTGTTAAATATGACAATAACCTTTGTCACAAAACCATCACAGTTCTAATAGTTTTTGTTCAAAGCTCATTATTTTTCATCTTCATAAAAGTGAAACACTATTGACCAAAATATACATGAAAAAAGCTTATCAGAGCCGTGAAATGGAAAATAATAAACTTTTCACATCTCAGTGATTGCAAATCATTTTCACTCATGAGACCTATCTAATTTAAGTGGTGTTTTAATGTGCTTGAGTCCTCCGACAACCAATTTAACCCACAAACAGTTTAAACCCCAAATGTAATGTGAATTTCAACAGTGAGTCAGCAAAGCATTCATCAAAGCAGCAAATTTTGTGCCTGTGGCATTTAAAAATAGATCTACTTGAGCTCACTTTCCAAGCTCATGTAAGTAATGCTGATGAGGTAAATTACAATCTCACCTGTACGGTGTGTTTGAGTATTAACTGTACAGTTGAAATCATGAGCATAAAAACTTTAACTCAGAAGCCATTTACCGATGTGTAAACTCACTCCACTGTGACAACAATTTCTGAAGTGGATTTGGTTTCTGAAAATATATTTGAATTATACTGATTCTGTAATATAGTTTTAATGACAATAAAGATACATAAGCTGAGACATGACATATGTGAAAATCTGGAGTGTTCTTTTTTTTCATATTTTATTGTTTCATATTTACATTTTTGAAGTCCTTCAACGTCATTTTGGGTGTTCTAATTAACGGTTATTCTCAAAACACTGAACAGAAAATAAAAAAAAACAAGAATGCATACAACCAAAGCCTAATCTTCCTGTTCCGAGCTCTCATTCATGTGTTAAGTGAATTTATATGAATGATATACGGATTCAATTGGCCAACATAATGCAACTATTGTAACCTAAGGGTCTCACACTTTGTTATTATGGATGGAATCTGGGTCAATTACAGTTTATAGGAGCAGAGCTGCAGCAAGATACAAAAGACAGAAAATCCATACCTTCATCATCCTGCTCTCACTCTACAACATAACTCCAGTGTTAGATTTTTTTTTCATCAAAAAGAATTTCTAACCATTCAAAAGAAATAACCAAAATGCATTTACCTGTAAATTCTGTACAAAGAATTATTCATACCAAGCCAGGTCAATTTATAAGTTACAGTAATAATGAGTTGTGCTACAGTTTCATCTGTCAGTCATTACATGACACAGCCTGGGTAATAAGGAACTCTTTGCAATCATTCTGTAGAAGGGAATATGCTAGATGTGCCACTGAAGATGTGTCTTCATTCAGTCTTTGTGAAAGAACTGGCTGTGTAACTTTTCTTTCCATTTTTAATGATCCAGGAAATTTGATCTTCAAGAATCTGTGTTTTGCCTCAACGGCTGCCATATATTATCACACTCTACATCTGTGCATCATGGATGGGTGGACAGGAAGGCTATGACGCTTAATCATAGAACACAAAGTACTGAATGAATAAATAAATAAACAAAGTGGGCAATCATTCACCTCGGAAGTATAATAGAAAGTGTTACCTGCTGTGATAAAATTAGGATCAACATTGATGAGCTTCTTCTTGACAGTAAAGAAAAACCTGTTTTCTTTGGCTCAAGATTCAGTATCTAAATTCTTACCTGGCGAATGAGCAGGAGGTGTACACATAAGAACAACACCTTGGCCTTCACGTACAGAAACTTCTCCTCGGCTCCTTGGACTGAAAGCCCCGAGATCTGAAATAGCATGAAAAGATCATTTTTCTGAGCCATACTGAGAGATCATCAACAGTTATAAGAAATTACATACAGAGCTTGAATACTTGTCGTCTCTGCAGGGGGGCTTTCTAAATGGTTTAATGAGAATGTAAACAAAAAGTTGTACATGTTCCGAATCTCTTAAGAGAAAAATCTGCACCCAGACGCTGCCTGGAGTTCTTGCACACAATTTGACAAACTGCATAATTAAGCAAGAGATTAATATTCCATTTAAATAGATTCTGATTCATTTTTTTATTCAGCACATAACTTTTTTATGGTGTTTATACTTTTTATAGAGCATTTAACCTTAACAATGATTACAAAATGGGTGAGGTTAATAAAGGACAGACTCAAGCATGTTCATTCACTGCCACAAGCTTGAGTCTGTCTTTTTTTAAAAACAGCGCCCTAATGCCTACCTGCAATTGGATTTGAGTAAAGAAGTGCAGAATTGTCTGATATTGTCATTACTAGGAAAAAAACAATCAGACAGGAAAAGCTGTGACTCTTGTGGTCCATGCGTTGGTTTCACTCCCTTTGTTTGTTTGTTTGATTTAGTGATATTGATATTTTGATTTCCATGCCCATCTTTATCTAGTTTACCTTCACCTTTCTTATTCAGATCCGATTTTCCTTAAGAGGAATAAAGTGAACGATGAGTCACCATTCTGTTTGGTCATTTAGCTGTCCTTGTTTATTTCAGTAAGTTTGCTAACTAGTCATTCTTCATATCTGATTAGCTGCACTGTGTTAGTCATCACTTTTCTCAGTCTACATGCTTCCCATTTCTTTTGCTCATTACCAGACTACTGTCATTGTTTTTGGGAATGTCTTGTATATGTCCAGAGTCCTAGTCCCTCTGCTTGAACTTGATGATTTTGGGCAACATGCCACTGCACCATCTGAGATGTTATTCAAATAAAAATGATCATCATTATCTTAAAATGCCTGTAAGTCTGCAGTGATGTCTTCTATGTACCAATGATGGAATACAAACAAATATAAGTAAGGTGTGTTTACTTCAGATACGGTTATGTGAGAATGTTTGGCATACAAGTAATAAATGATATAAACTGCACTGTCACTTTGTTCAATCCCTTTGAGGTGTAACATCTTCTGTTGTCATGAAACCGTACTGAAAATTTTCGTTGACAACACAAGTTTGCATTTTTGACACAGTAATATTGATTGCAGTTTATGGCCCTGACTGTGTGCGCCCTGCGATGGATTGGCGATCTGTCCAGGGTCTACCCCTCCTCTCGCCTCATAATTGCTAGGATAGGCTCCAGTCCACCTGTGACCCTGATAAGATTAAACTGTACAGAAAATGAATGAATGAAAGAGGCATTTTTATGTGCTGGATCAGAACTCAGTTCTATTCGTCTGATCTAAAATGAACGGATAATGTACAAAACAGAGGCATTTACAGCACAGATGATTGATGTCAACCATTAGCAAAAGAAAAAAAAAGAATTTGAAGTTAGGGGAAATGGAGGATGCTGGAAAATGATAGAAGGAAATAACTATTTAATCTGTTATGTTGCACCTTCACATAGACTCAACTGAGTAGACTGTCATCCAACCTGGATTTTACAAGCCATCAGTGCATTCTGAAAATCCGGTTGCCATGCTTACAACTTCCTGTGCTTAAAACAAGCCAGATGCAGCACCAAGCAGATCAGGAATTAGTAGATGGAAATGTTGAAGTCCTACACAGGCTAGATTTCTGAAATGCATAAGCAAGTTTAATAAGTACAGTAAGATCGTTTTCCATATTCAGTAACTGCCCTCTTGGCTGGTGTTTAGCCTTTAAGTGCAACACTTTGTCACATACATTTCCCACAATATTTAATTCACCTCTTTCTATTGTCACCACTCTGTCTGGTCCCATGATCTGGCCCTTCTACTTTTCAAACCATCAATCTGATTTCCATTCTTTAAAATTGTCATCTCCACCTCGTCCTCCTGCCAGAAAAACCTCATCAGAAGTATTCACCATGACTTATCTCTACTAATTCACTGCAGCATCTGGAATTGGAAGGAACTTCCATCCTGTCCCTTCCTTTATGCATTTTAACATTCCAATAACATGACGTCTAATTGCCAAACAAAACAGTTTCAAACTCAGTTCTGGTAGATCAGTAAAATGGTTTGATTCCATCTTTCCTTATAGAACTACTGTATTTACAACTTCTCTTACTCTACGTCTTTGAATGAATCTTTTATTCATGGTTGATTCCCCACACACGATTGCTAATCTGATGTCAGCTGTTACAATTCAAATTAGAGCCCGCTAGCTTGTCAATATTTCAAACTGCATTTTGAAATTTTCCCATCCTGGCTGTGTTGGTCTATCATCCTGCAGATACTCCCCATCAACCCGGCCCACTGGGTCTATGTGACAAGTTTTAATTAATTTGTGCTGACATGCCATCCGAATAAGGATCGAAAGCAAATGATTGTCACAATGTTCACTAATGATTCAACACCAGCCATCTGCATTTTTAAGTCAGTGTAGATTCTTTCTGCTGTAACTTTTCTTCCCTTTAATTTCAACGATCAACACCTTTACAGCAAACACAGGTAAACTACACTGATTTTTCATTGGTTGACAAACATGGTCAAGCATAAAATCATTGCTTAACAAATGAGTAAAAACATTATAACAACAACTGCAGACCCTCAACAGGATTGCTGTACTTGGAGGCAACCAGCTGTGAGTGTGTTTCCCTGCAGATATTTCCCCACCCTTCAGTTATTCTGTATGATAAAGAGTCTTCTTGGACAGGTTGCCTAATTAAAACATTAAATATATTATTGTGCTTCCACATAAAGCTGTAAAAGTGTGATAAGAACGCAGACTAACACACAGTATATCCCGTTTAAGAGACTCATTAAAACAGCCAGTAATGGATGACATTTTTTTCCTCCTGGTAAACATTTTCAGGCAGCCGTAAAATCATCAATTTTGCATTTAAGGTACCAACTGTGGCAATTAGAGAATATGGACACAATGATCATTTTAACTTATAAAATGTCTGCATAAAACAAAAGCCAAAAGGCATTTTTTTAATAATCAAAAAACAAGCCATAAGTGTGAGAAACAGCCATTTAGCTACAACCATCGACAAATCTCTGTTTGCAAACTCAAGCCATGCAATTGAATGAATATAAAATCACATTTTAATAATAAAAAACCTGCATGATCATTTAATATTCTTTACAAATCAAAAGTAAACAAATGACCATAAAAATGTTTAAATCCTGATATTTCGTGGGGAATTTTGCAGCCAGCATTGAGCAGGTGTGTAATGACTTGTTTCAGGATCTGAATGAATTAGAAAAAAGTACATTAGCAAATTATATGAAACAACATATCAGATTAGTGTTTGTATGTGTGGATCTTTTAATGTTCAAGTCAAAGCCTCACTTCAATTTCATTATTACTGTACTAGTGCTCGAAGTGGCTTGATACCTGAGCCTTAGCCAGACTGATGTCTGCAGAGAGAAGAACTCTTTGGGGAAAAAGATCAGAGGCCCTCCTTTCTGCCTGCTGCCTTCAAAGTCACGGCTGAAAAGCAGCCCAAGTGTGAATTCAGCAGCTCAGAATTTCAAAACAAAAAAGGGAAAAAAGCATCCTACTGAAACATCTTTCGACCCAGAGGGTTTTCACAATATAATATGGAAGCCTTGACTGAACCTTTTCTCGTGGACCCTAGTTTTTACCTTGCATGGAAAAGGAGCTGGGCCTAACACACCTCTGGACCAAATGTTGTAATTAAATACTTCTAGAATAATTTCAGTCTTCATAAAAATAGTCGGGACTCAAAATTTTCTCAAAAGCCTTAAAACAGTACCACCAAAATTCAGTAAAAGCCAAATATTTATATATATATATTTATATATTTATAATATCTAACAAAATGGTAATATATTTTATATAAACACTGGAAACTGCACTGGGGCTAAATTGCAAAGTTCAGGGATTTCTATGTTTGCAGTTTGTAATTGGGCCAATAATACTTCCCATCTAAAGCAGAGAAACAAGAAGTCTGCTAACTCTGCATAATATCTTAATTTAGATAAACCACAAAATATTCAGCGGAAACGTACTGTTCATGTGTATCTGAACCAGGTAAAGCAATCTACCACTGTGCCACCGCATGAAAATGTGCAGCGCTGACATAAAAAGGGAAGAAAAAGTTGGACTCCATGCTGTGTGATAAATACCCACGATTTGATATGTGGAGAGAGTGAGGGGAGGTTCTGCATTCCAATGTGTGCTGCAGGGCACCTTTCTTTGTTTCAGTGGAACCATTTGAAGAGTCACGTTTGAATTCAATGTAGACTCTAACACATTGATGCCGCTGAATACTTGTGCAGCGTGAAGCTAAAGAAACAGTTACACAAGTGTGACAATATATAGAGTAAACATATGAGGAGAAAATTCAATTGTAAGGAAAAAAATAGACAAAAACATCAAATTTGTAGAATCTTTTTGCTTAAACTAATGACATTTCCTGTCAAGTTGAGCAACAAAAGAAAGAACCCAGTAGGATGCCTGTTAGATTTTATTTATCTGAATTTATTTCTTGCTGTAGCTTTGCAAACTAATCCATGCTCCTATTATGTACCAATGATGCATCATGCTATACTCAGATCTGATCTGCTTATCTAAATGATTCCACTTCCTAAACATACACATATTTTAAGTATGCATGATGATATATTATTGGTAGATAAGAAATATAATTACATTAGCTTTACTTTTCTGATGATGGAATTCAGGTTAATAATTCATCAGATGATGCTGTGTACGTCTGTGGACTAAACACCTGCTGTGAGAGTTGATTTTTCATCTGTCTGTACCCTCTGTGTCTCTATATATGAGCTCTTTACCGAAATCAAGAGTAGAAGACACAATCGAGGCAGTAAAGCTGATATGCCTTACAATCTCAAGAATGTAGTACTCAAGTTAAAGCCAGCACTACTCCTTATCCCTTAGTCTAACACAACCCAACAGGAAGAGGCAACGCAGACAATTTATCAAACAACTGTTGAACATGCGGAACACAAACCTCCAGTAACACAATGCTTCCTTTGCAGTCAACCCACTGCTCCTTCAGCATCCACAGCCCCTTTGTTTGACACATAAATATGAATGAGGTACAGAGGAACACCAATTACATGGCTGAGCTCCAGTATGTATCCCAGACATGAGCAGCACCTGCAGAGCAGTATGTCTCATCATATCAGCAATAATGTAAGGATGATGAGGAGGATGAAAGTAGCCAGAGGGCTGTCTAGACAGTGAAGTCCAAGGATTTCAACAAAGGTAAGTTTGAGTTTCTTCTAAGTTTTCAGTACCTTGCATATTCTTGTCAGATAAATAACATAATAAAGAAAATTACCTGTATTGGCAGAAAAAAAGTTTTTTTTTTTAATACGACAGCAGCTATGTTTCCATCACCCCTAAAATTGTGCAAAACTTAAATAATGCAATAAAAATCTGGTAATGGAAGCCTCTACATTTTAAAAACCTGTCAAATATCGCTAAAACCTCTCATGAGGTTTTTCAGATGTATTGATATAGAAGAATTTAGTAATAGGCTAAAGGAAACGGTTTTTCCACTCGTCAGGTGACCAGTTTGTCAGAGGTAAAGATGGCACAGAGAAGAAGATGAGACTCCTTTTGCAAATGATTAAACAGTAAGATATAACAGTGAAATGACCCAAACATAAGACATTTTGTATCTCCATCTTCCTCAAAATGGATTTTCACAGGACAAGATTTTATGAGAATTATGGCTTATCTGCTGAACAGCATTCAATGGAAATACCAGCATATTGCAAGTGCACTTTGTTGAATTTTCAGAAATATTGCTTTTATTTTGCAAAACACTATGATGGAAATGCAGCTCTGTTATGTGCCACCACACAGAGAATAATCAATTCTCCCACATGGACATTCCTGGATGGGTTTTCACTGGGTGCCATAACAACAGTTGTGACAGGTGAGCTGTGGGATTTTTTGCTGACTCCACAGTCCAATTGAGCTGCACGTTTACTCAGTCAGTGATATTTCAAGACTGCGGTACCAAACCTCAAGGCCACAGAACATCTCCTACTGTCCACCACAGCAATTGAACATATAGTTTGGTTAAAAAGAGTTGCATAAGAGCTTCAGAGCATCATAAGCAATTTCTAGAGTAAGAATGGAATGCTGGAAGAGTGTGTCTGTGCTGCATCTTTCCACATTACTCCCTGTCACGCCTTCTACAACAAGATACTGACTGACCTGTCTGCCAGAAAATGACCCGTCTGTGAGAAAATCCAATTTTGTGTAAAGGTGGCTTAGGTGAAGCTGACGAGTGACAAGCGGCCATCGTATCGGCTGTCACGCCTGTCCATCAACCAAGAATGTTGCAAACATATCTGCTCATCCCAGCATATACTCCATGAATTAATTTCTAAGAAAAATACCAAGGAAAAGACTCCAATAACTGCAATCAAAACAGCTAGATCTGTATCTGGTCGTGCACACTTAAATGATCCGAAAAACAAGCTCCCAACCAGTTAAACAAAACAACATGAGAAATGAAAATTACTGTACATTTTTATCCTTTTTTCAGAAAAAAAATGTTTTTGCATAAGTACAGCTGGTTTAAATAAACTTAACATCAGCCAGTGGTAAACATGATAAACAGCTCTAATTGAGACCGCTATCAACAGTAACCACCATCTTCTGGACAGATGCAGAAGTGATACTTAACTAAAAGTGGTGAGTGGAGACTGTCACTATGTGGTGTGAGTGGCTGTCTGATGTGAGTCGCCCAGGCGAGTCAAAATCACACATCGACTTGAAGCAGACTGAGGAAGCAAATATCTGAGTGTTGAGCTCAGCCAAAGACAGAACTGGAAAACCTCTGCTGAAGCTGTCAACATAAATTCTGTATCCTCACATTATAGTACATGCACAAGTGCTATATTAGAATTTCATAGTGCAATGTATGATAAATGTATTGCTTGTTGAATAAAACCATATTTATTCCAATAGTTTACAGATAGATGCCCAGTAATGCTGTGAAATGTTTAAGCTACTAAAGAAACAAATTACATCTGGCAGAGGATGCAACAGTGACTCGTCCAGTCCTGCGCAGACATAATGGGAAATGAGGGCAATTGCAAACAGCCTGTATTTATTACACTACCCATCCACTGTCTCAGACGTCCACCCCCCTAACATTTGTCTGTCAGGTTGGAGATGACGTCTTGTGGAATGCTACGGGTTGCATGGCAACTGGAAATCTATTCAGTCCTATCAATAATTAAAACACTGTACGCTAAAGCTATCAATTTCAGTGGATGACTCAGCAGTTTCACAAGGAAGTCAAATGAAAAGCCACCATTTGTGGGGGGGACTGTAGGGTAAGGGCAGGAGATTTTAGGGGGAAAATGAATGGACTCTTTTGTCTGACCTCAGGGGAAAGATAGACACTTGCCTTATCTGCAAAAAGATTTTAATATTAAATACAGTTATGGGATTAATAAATCCAAAGGTTCATGGGTGCAGAGTACAAGCGTGAGGTTGGACAGTTGGAACAGAAGTCATTAGCCCAAAAGTCAGTCTTCACAAATCATGTGAAAAGTAGTGAGACAGGCAAGCTATGTTGCAATCGCTAAGTGCAGGAAGTCTTTTCAGTGATGAGAGCATTTGTATGAATTGGTTTATGTCTGCATTTATCCTGGATTTCAGTCAAATGCTGATGCCATAGCTTTAATCAAAACTTGGATTAAACATTGGGAAAAATAAATAAAGATTTGCATTTAAGGGGATAGCTTTGGTGATGTTTCCATATACTAGAGTATATTCAGATTATTTTCAGCCTAGTTCTAGCAGCAAATTCAGGGAGGACACCAGCCCACTGATAAACATGACGGGGCATTAATGTTGGCTGTTGCAAAGCAGGCAATTACTGAGACAGACGCACAGCAAGAACTTATTATCCCAGTCTTTTTTATGGATTTACTGTGAATTTTAAACATGATAATTTCAACTTTTGTTAGTTTAACTGAAGAAGTTAAAATATTTCCAACAGCCTAAACTTTATCCTTGAATCACACAATTATCAGGAAGAGTCACTGTCAAAAGAAAACTCTGTCAGTTAAATCACATGATGAAATGTTTCATGAATTTATCTAATAAATTTGATGGATAGTACAAGTCAAGGCAAGGCATAATATTTATGCAAAACTATAAATAGCTGGCCATATCTTAGACTGAAACTAATAAATGGGCCTCTAAATGTTACATTGCCCATTTTCAGGCCATTTTTCAAGATCAGCTCTTTATTACATGCATATGCGACCATAGCAGAGAGAGGAGGAGGGAAAGAGCTGGACAGTTGAAAGGACAGAAGCGGGTACATGGTAAAATGGGACTTATGCTGCTCATAAAGTAGCAGCAATTTTTTGTAGCTTGTGTCTGTGTTTTACCATCTGGGCATTTCAGCCTGCCAGTGTAGTTTGGATTACATTTATAGGGACCAGTTTTTCTCTTAGTTATTTATTCTTCCACTATTTATAATCATGTTGACATACTGTATATATATAAAAAAAGGAAAATAAAAGAAACTTCTTTTCTGTTAGCCTTCAGAAACAGTGCCTTTACTGAAGAAAAGTCCATCCCTTGCCCCAGCCTGTATAGTCACAGGCTAATCTGGCCATTCGTTTCCTAAGTAATGCTATTACAACTGTAAGTCCCCATAACGACACAAGAGACTATGCACTTTTTCTTTCCAGCAACAGCTCAGTGACTGAGAGCAGTAAGTTCCCTGTAGACATGCCAATAAGGCTGTTATGGTCATTGCTCCTGAGAAAACTGCAGAGTACACTGGCAATGCTTTTTCGTCTCACCATAGTACGCCAGGTCTTTCCATGTGTGCTGCCTTAGCCTGAGATGATGCTTTGGAGGTAAGCCAGGGGAATTAGTTCAGGGAAAAATGTGCTTTTTGCACTCATTTAACACTGAGAAAGAGCATTTAAGGGCACAGACCCTGTTAACAGTATAACTATTGCATATTAGACAGAGCCTGTGGGAATGCATACCGCATGTAAAAACCAAACTGTGGACAGCGTCATGCTTATTTGCCCCTGAGACAATACAGTTGTATTGTGACTTAAAGGTCAAAAACAATTATTTGTTTCTTATCAGAGCCATGTCAGTCTATGAAAAATTGAATAACACTTTCCTTTTTGTTTTGTTTTTTCTACACAGAGTGCAGCTTATTTCATAGTGTGCAGGCAGAGCTGCAGAAGTACTGGAGTGAGGAAAAAAATCTAATAAAAACCTCAACTCACATGCAAACTGCAGTAAAGCATCTCGACTCAGGATGGTTCCGAAGCTGTTCTCTGCTCGACACTGGTACTTCCCATAGTCAGTGATTTCACTTGCATTGGTAATAATTAGGTCTCCGTCAATGAAGCTGTAACGGTAGTCTGTCTCTGAATCCACTTTGGTCCCATTGATGTACCAACTGAAAAAAACACAATGAGAAGTTTTTAATGTATTTGTGATAAATGGCAAACAAATAAGCTGAGAAAGCTGAGGTGGGGATACACAGATAAACGCCACACCTGTATGTGGGTGGTGGATTTCCCCGTGCCTCACAGTGCATCATCACTTTCTTTTCATCAGAATTCAAAGGAAAAATAACATCATCTGGCTGCTGCACGAAAACAGGCCCGGACTCTTCGTTTTCTGTGTTAGGAAAGAAAAACACAAAAAGAAAAGAAATGACGGTGATGATGATTGCAATATTCACAGCAGTGATACTCAGTACTACAGTCCAATTATCTTTTCTATTATTAGCCAGTTAATGCATGAAAGAACAGAAAGGCTATATGCAGCACCACATTGTGATCAAATTACAAACAATAAAATCACATTCTGAAGCAAGCAACATGTCTTATTATTTTTTATTTGATAACCGTGATACAGCATATGATCTTGTTTCTTAACACTAAGACACATGGAGACATGTCTGAAAGTGAGAATCCTAAGGTGAAATAACTTATTTAAGTGTGAAGTAAACCTTAGAGATCTTACAGTTAATCATGCTGGATGTGATTCAAATGCTTAAAACCACACATTAAAATATCACACCACTGGCTCAACCTTAAAACTATCACCTAATTATGTTTTAAACCTTTTACACCACTGTTGTTTGCCCAGAGGACCAAGTGATTCAAGTGAGATAAATGAGAGCCCCAACTTTGCAGTAATATGTCTTGGCCAAGTTTGGTCAAGTTGTCATCCGCTTTCTCTCTGGCTCATTTCCCACTTTGGTCCACTTTCACATCTTATATTATTGATTAACTCTGGTAGGGTCAAAGAAAAAAGTGACAAAATCAGTGATATCTTAAATCTCTTCTCACTGTTTCTGTATATTCACAGAATACTTGATGAGCTTGCCACTTAATGGACCATGTGGAAATGAAAACAAAAGAAACCTGCCTTTTTTATTATAATAATCATGATCCACTATTACTAATGAAAAATAACCGAATGAATGAATTCAGTGTAATATAAGTGACTGACATGGTCACACATGGAATGTTTAAACTTTTAAAGAAATAACCTAAAACTAAACTAAAAATTAATAATCGTGTTTCCTTACTGCCCTAGAATAAAACACTTTCTGGTCAGTGAGCAGTTACAGTTTACAACAAACACCATTGCTGGTGATTTTATAATGGATTTATTTATGCAGTTCCTAAACCTTAAACTGAACCCAACAACCCTCCTTGCTCTAACTCAGACATTCTCCCTCACACACATAAATAAGTTACATCGAACCATGCCCTCTTAATGTTTACACACCACATCAATACTTGAACATGCACAAGAGGAGTGATTGTTGGATCCTGTTGTTGAAAAGGTTAGGAGGCTTTCTGGATTTTTTCTTACCAACCAAAAACATAAGATTCTGAGCAAGCTGTGGTCACTTCCTGTATAATTCCATCTCTTCAAACCATGAGAAAAAGATTCCAGGCTACTTCAGTGATAATCAAAAGAGTGTTCCAAACCTAGAATCAGCTAATTTCACCAAGTAAAAGTGGTAGCAGATACTTTGGCTGCAGTCTGCTAAATAATGCAGTCCAAATAAGGAGTAGCATGACTGCTATCAAAGACCTAAATAAAGAGACAAATCGAGACAACTGCTGCTTCTAATATAATGAAAATCTGTGGAGTATGAACCTGTATGCAAAACAGCCAAAATGACCAAACAATACCAACTAGGACTTTTCTCATTAGATTGAATGTATAATGTGCAAGAATTACTTACAATTAGTCCTAAATATGGACATAGAAATTACTTCAAATCCCAAGCACAGTTGTGAATAGACGGCAGCTGTTAGTTGCCAAAATTCTCTCAGCCATAAACATGTTCTCACCTGAAAGTAGATCCAGTGGCCTTGGTGCAGTGATAGCTGTACCACAGGTGACTGCTTCTGTGCGCCATTTAGAGTGTTATTTATCCCAAACAGTGCTCTAGCACCTACCAAACAAAGCTAGTTATTTGTACATTCAGTGAGAAAAATGGTGGCACAAATGAAGCGGCAGCCATGTCCACCTCATGTAGATAAATGGTTAATTCTAAGAAGAATAAAACATAAGACTTATTTTAGTGATATTGTATTGATAAGATACCAATATAAACACTGTTTTTAATGACAGATCATAATTTTGTGTCATTAGTCTTTGATACAAGCTACACCTTTCAACCACAACAATATTCAGAAAGCAGCACTACTGCTTAACAAGGATATATTAAAGTTAGTTACAGTTAAAGATTCTTTGGCACTTAGCTGGGGGATGTAAGAGTTAAAATCTGGGTCCACACTGTAAGTTTCATTTATAACTTACATACACTTATTCACTAAATTGGTTTAACGTGGATAGGCATGGCTTTGCTTCACTATCCTGAGGTCGTGTGCTCCTGATAAATGGATGTTTTTTCTGAAAATGTATTCTCCTTGGCACAAATGTGCCCTTACACCAGTGTGTTTGTTGGTCTAGTGTTTCAACTCTGACTGTTAGGCTACTACTGCAAATCACTCTTGTTTCTCCAGAGCACAATGCTCCTGCAGCCTTCTGTTAACACAGAGGCAATGTTCTGAGCAGATTGAAGATATAGTGCTATTCAAAATTCACTGATTGTACTAAAAAGAGCTTTTTGTATTTTTATTAAATGAATTGCTTCTCTGTGTGACTATGAATTCATAAAGAGGCAAAGCTCAGCAGGCAGGCACACTTTGTGTTAAGCTAAATTTGTTTTTTGAGGCATTATTATGCAAAATGTTTTAATTTGCCTTTGCATGCAATACCAGTGGAATGACTTGCATGCAATACCAGTGCAAGTCATTCCATGTTGTTACCATTTAGAAAGGATCTTGTGAGAATCATGGTTTTTCTCTCAGGGTGTCTATAATTGCCCAAACTTTGTCACCTTTTCATTGTTCTACAGGGAAATAAAAGCTTTTCAAGTAAAATCACTTGAAAAAGGTAAATCAATATTAAGTTGCAAAGCTTGCTGTACAGATGAAAAGTGTTTCAGAACTCACTGTAAAAATTCAACAGTAAAAATAGCTTTCCTTGTTTACTTTGTTAGCCAACATAACAATAGCCCACTCCACAGTCCAACCTAGTCCACAGGTTGGACTAGTCCACAGTCCAAAGATTGAAGGAAATTCCAAAAAGTACTGAATGTATCTCAGTTTGTCCAGACAATTAAGATTTTCAAAAAATGTTTGTCTTGAGGCAGTTTCCTCTTGGTATGCTCAGTGTGTGAGTTGCAGGGAAAGAAACAATACATTTGGTGTGACAAGAGGTGCTGTTTGAGTGAGAAACACAATTTAAAAGTGCTTGTAGAACCTCTGTAAGGTCAAAAAGTGTCATAGAAATGCAGCCATTTCCATTCCACGATAGCGATGACAGTCCAAACTGCTTAAAATATGAGTATTATTCAAAGAAGCCACAAGATCACATGTTTGACTTGGGTAGCACGGAACACCTACACAGTTTCAAGGTGATCATTGACAACCAATACTTAATCAGTTTATGTAGGAGTTAAAGCAGACAGAATTCCTTAGATATCACCCCCAGAGAAACAGAGAAAATTGACACATTTAGAACTACAAAATATAATGTAGGGAGACAGTGTTACCAGAAGAAAAGTAATAACATAGAAATGATGCTGGTTGATATGAAAGTCAAGCTGGGGAAGATGACTACTTTCTGCTGATACTTCTGCAAAGAATGACAGTATGTCAATGAAAATGATCAAATGTTAAAGTTTGATTACACTCTAAAAAGGCTGGATCTATCAAAGGTTTGTAAATGGTAAATGGTCTGTACTCATAGAGCACTTTTCTAGTCATGCGGCTACTCAAAGCTCTTTAACACCACATGTAACATTCGCACCCATTCACACAGCAATACAGGTTCCTTTGGTGCACGGAACTAACATTCACACACAATCATACACCGGAGTGGAATCAAACCACCTACCTCCTGTTCAGTAGGTGACTGCTGTATCCACTGAGCTACAGCCGTCTGTATGTGCTAAATAGTTTGCAAACTTGACAGCACACAGAAAACCATGCTGCAGCTGATTTGCTAACTGAGGATTGCACTGGCTGCATAGTGGTGTGGTGATTAGCACTGCAACCTCACAGCTGGCTCAAGCCCAGAGCTGAGTTTGACCCGGAGGGGGATGCTAGTTTGAGCTGGTTTAAGTGATTGTTTGCATGTTCTCCTCATGTATGCGTGGGTTCTCATTGGGCACCCTGGCTTCATCAGACTGTCCAAAGACATGCACGTTAGGTTAATTGAACACTCTAAATTCTCTCTAAAGGTGAGTGTGTGAATGACTTTCCCTATCTTTTAGGGAAAATAATACTTGCAGCCTAGAATGTATGTTTCTGGGTGTTTCTGCCAGAGTTTGCAAAGTACTGGAAGGAGTAGATGCAAAAATTCTGCTTTGCACCAGTAATGAGATTTACAAGAGTGGTCGCTGTTTCTGCGCCTCTTTTTAACAATTCTAAAAAGCGGGCAAACTGGCTACACCCAGCGAAAACAGCCAAATCCTGCAGGAGTACAGACACGCATCAGTCTGATTCACACTGTTTCTAATGATCAGTAGAGGCAGCACATTTAGTTTTCATTCTTTAATTCAATAACAGAACAAACAAACACCACGATTCAACCTGAGTTTATATTAAGGAAACAGAGGATTGCACCGCTTTGCTTAATGGATATTAAATTTGACATTTGTCACGTCTTTCTATTTTCCTCTTTTTGCCAGTTTCACATTTTTAACTTGCATTTGCACAGTGAGCCCCTCTCCTCCAGTCTGTCCTCTTCAGCCTGGAGAAGAGGACAGCAGTAGACAGTTGCACTCTTCCTCTACTTCCTTCCCGTCTCTAAATCAATTGAGACCCACTGGTATCAAGAGCCACCGTCTGTACCCCACCTTTGATCCCTCTCATCAGTTGTATTATTTTCATTACTTTTTTTTTAATTTTTCCATTTTTCTCTTCCACTAATCTCTATCTTCACCGGGTCAATTTCATTTTGCACTTTCTTCTCTCTAAACTTGCTATGCTGCAGACCACAAAACATAAAAAACCTTCATTCAAATATGGAGTCTCCAACACATTTGCACCTGCCAACATTTGCACAGTTTTAACATTTTTCATATCTGATTGAACACAATGAATCTGAGGCATTTCACCACCGAATAAATGCTTTGTCCACTTGCAATTCATTTTTTGGGATTATCTAAAAGAAACATATATGAAGTTAAAAGCTTTCTGTCCATAAGGGACAAATGTTTCATGAGCATATGTGTGAGTGTAGAGCACAAACACAAGGCTACAAGTTGTTTAGATCACTCAAATTCAAGTACCATGGCCAGGTGTCAGTCACAGAGCCAAAAAAGCGTTACCTCCTTTAAGGCACCAAAGGTGCATTACCTTTTGGCATCCATTTCATTCACTGATCATCAATCCTGTGCAGTGGTATAATGGGCTTGTCACCACTGACAATGGAGAGGCATTACCCTTACCTTGACAAGAGAGGGGTATGTCATTTTACAGCTAAATAGAGAAAAGAAAATCATGGATAAAAGATGACAGGCAGACTGGATAATAAACACAATGAAAGAAGCAAGGATTACCAAACAGATTAGAGCAAAAAATAAAAACAAACAAAAAAGGAAAATTTGAGCTGTTCTTACTATTTTCTGACTGCTTTAAATGTAACTGCATTACTACATTATGTACTGATCCTTTCTGCCAATTAAGCAACTCCTTCAGATTTACATTATCAAACACTTCAGATTCTACAAACTGTGATGTAATTAATCAGATATTGAATCATGGGTGTCTCATTATGCCATCTGGAGAATTCATTCTTTAAATCAGGACAGAAATTGACACAGAAAATGTATCATTCTGTTTCCATGCTGCATGTGGGAAATTAAATCTCCCCTTTGACAAATATATCTATTATATTCCTCCTCTCCATCCTGACAGGAACACAAAAAGTGTTAGATATTGCCATGATCTCACTTCAATTTCAGAAAGGGCACGACCCTGTTCACTGGAGACCATGCACTGTGATAAGAGATAGGTAACATTCATTTTCAGAGCAAATCTAAACAGACAGGACTGCACAAAAAATGTGAAAGCAAAGTAGAAAGGGCAAAGTGTTAGAAGAGTGCATTCACATCAGTCATATTTGGAGGAGTCCGGTTAAACTTTGGAGTATCTACTTGTATATACTTGGATATAGTCACCCCAACAAAGCCAGTGGTGCGATTATAATCTTAAACCATTTGCACTAAACTATTCAGGTCTGAGACCTGCACAATGTGACTATATGGTCAGGGATGAGAAAATAAGCCCTGTCTAAAGGCAGGACAAAACACTTTTGGTTTAATGATTCTGGCATTTAGAAACTAACAGAGCTCTCATTACAGATAATCATAATAAGCTCTTGTATCCAGCTTTTTTTGTATTCTGCTTTTCTCTTCTTCCTGTTTTCAACTTATAAACTAATTAAGAGAGAGCCACAGTGTCTGAGTAATGTTGCACTGGTGTACTAGTGTTCATTATCCTTGGATCAAAGTTGCAAATAGAATCTACACAGGAGGACATTTTCCAAAACAGCCACATGAAAGATCAGGTTTACTTATATTACCTTTTATGTGTGAAGGTATACAAACCCAACTTTTCCAATTTGGTTTAGACAAGAGCAAAAAAATCATATGCTCAGCCACAACAATAATTTTACCTTCACTCCTGTAGTCTTCCTGAGAGCTGAGCAGACTCAGTGCTGACAGGCGATGACTGGAGAAAGCAGGCCAGTCAGGAGTCCCCAGACCACCACTGTGGTGTTGTCGAGATCTGCCATGCGAGTTGAGCACTGATGAAGAGCTGTCGTCTTTCATTCGTAATACCGCTGCATATGATACCGGCCGTGCTGCAACAGCTCTTGCAAAGTCTAGAAAAAATGGCAAGAAAACAGCTAAGACTTTACATTCATAGTCATTCATCTACAGTGACTCTGAAGTCTAATTAAACACAGATGAAAACAATACAAATGCGAGTTCATTTAAACGCACAGTACACCGGCTGTATTCTGTGTCTCATCTTATTTGTTGAAAAACTGATGAACGTGGGTTTCAATTCTATGGGCAATATCAAAAAAATTAAAAAATGAACAATTTAGTGCTCAAAAGGAAAGCACAGAAAACCAGGCAAAAAAGCAGAGACAGCTCAATAATCAGGGGTCAAAATTCAGACACAGCTCTAAAGGGAATAGATAAAAAAAAAAAAGAACACAACATAAAAAACTAATAAAATACAAAAGATAGTTAAAAAATAAGATGAAGACTTTGAGGTCTAAATACAGGCTTGTGTCTAAAACCGGAATACTTTACAACACATCATTTTTCCAAATCCCCTTCAAATATCTGTCAAAAAACAAAAAAACTCAAACAAACTTTAGAGTCAAAATTGTTATTTGAACTTTTTTTCTCTTCTTGAACAATACTCTCAGTTTTGTATTTAGCTCTGACACAGACTCATCTTTATTTGCATACCTACCAGTCATTTACTGTACCAACTAAAGGTCACCTATCATGTCTGAAAACATCCAGTTCCTAAAAGAAACCACAGATACACTCAGAGTCTGTCATCAAAGTCTTGAATTGAATAAAGAGATAAATGTAACAATACAGGAGAACTGCTTCTTTTAGTGTCCAGGAAGGTTCTGAATGTTATTCTTTTTAAAAAAGCAAAATGTCACTCATCATCGTTCTTTACTCCTATTATATATCCTTATGGAATTCAGACTGCTTTATTATGGTAGAATCAACAACGTTGTCCTCATGAGAACTTATCATATTCAATTCTGGAGGCAGCAGTAGATTACACATAAAACAAAATGGTTAAAGTGATCTGGAGCCATTTCTCAAATCAAATCATATTTTATGTATATAGGCTCTTCATGCCACAAAGCAACAGAAAGTTCTTTACATCATATAAAGAATCCATATTAAATGAATCCTTCCCACCACAAGGTATGAAACAACAGAATTTCTATGCTCATACTAAAAAGGAAAAGACTAAAAGCTTGAAGCACGGGAAGAGTCCAATCAGAGTTCAGCAAAGGGGGATGGGAGAGTTTTGCAGCACATGGTAAAGGAACTGAATAAAACTCAGGAGTAATTATGCGTCCTTGGGGACCTGTCAGCTGCAAAAATACTGCGATCTATAAAGGGAGTGTGGCAATTATTGTATAACATATTCTTTGGTACAGCAGGATATGGAGCTCAGTTTGAAATTAAAAGTATTGCGTGTTTGAATATTGGATCGCAAAGCAGTTGGTAGTTGGTTATGGAAGTAGTATGGTAGTCAATTCATTTATCATGTTCAGATTTAGCTCAGTTGGCTGTAAACCACATTCCCATGGCTGATGCTCATAACAGATTCTGCTGAAAAATGATCTGCACAGCAAGACAAACTTAAGAAGTGAGAAGGTAGCAAAACTAAATGAAAACAAACGTAGCATTCCTATAAGTCATTCCCCATAATCCCCTAGCTACATAACCATTTTATGTTTGTTTATTCTTATTATATTCATTTATTGATTTTATTCCATTTTGTTGTTTGTATATTGTAAAGCACTTCATGCTGCTTACTGTATAAAAAGTGTTTTATAAATAAAATTATCTCTGATTTGATTACCACAATTTCTGATGCTTAATGTAAATGAATTAAACCACAATGAGATTAATCAGATGTGAATTGTAGCCTCAACATAAACATACATGACAGTTGTTTGCAGCAACCTAAAATGTTTTCACTCATATACATTTGTACATCCAAATGCATTTCATTTGTTGCATACAGACATAAATGCAGCTTCTCTCTGAATGACAGCTGTGCTGTGACAATCTCAGTGTGGCTGAGAAAATCTGAGAGTGATGACATGGAAGCAGTTTATTACACAGTACGTTGATGCTGTTAAAAGATGACAGCTGTACTGTCTTCATTTAGCCAAGGTTCAAATCACAGCTGATGCAAAAGGTTCACTTCACTCACAGAAAAAATGTACTGCTCTTCCAGATTACATATCTCATCACCAGCAGTTGACAGACTTCTGATGTGATATCAAATTTTATCATGAATACATGTATCAAGCTTCTCTTTATCAATTAGAGTGATAATGTGATAATGAACATGATTCTTCCAAAACAAATGCATAATTTTGTCAGAGTCTACAATTACTCATCAGGATACCAGGAGATTCCCTGACACTTAGCTTAATAGGCTAAGGGGAGTCATTTTACGAAAAAGTACTGTATAAACTAATCATGTGCAAAAACATACTGAAATGCAAATCCTTCTCACAACACTGCTGATTCAGACTGGACCAACGCCACAAGGAATACCCCAGGAGTCCTTAGAGCAAATGTTGGGTGCAGAATGATAGGAATCTGCTGAAGCTGAAAAAGGCTTTAAAATTAAATATCCAGTTGACCCAAAGTGAACATTTACTGTTGTATCAACATTCATTTACTTGTTTTATTTTTATGGGTCTGCCACTATCATCAGGAGGTGCGGGGAGGGGGGGGCCAAAGGGGCTCAAGCACCTGCCTCTTTTGCTCCCAAAGCGGCCTTTTCTTAAGGGCTTTTTTGTGTGGGCAGGCATCCTGTCGCCTTTCACAAGAACTGTTATTGTAATTAATCATTTTAACTAAATGGCCTGCCAACAGCCACTTCATCATGTCACCACATGACACTGCACCTAATTTCTGCCGTGACGTGAAGCTGGCGAGCCATGGGAATGCTGTTGGGTCTGATGTAACTCACTCTGGTGCAATGAGTGATACTATGCACTTATTTGGTTTGTAACCCACTATTAATAAAGGGAAAAAGATAGGCATAAGGCAAGCTTGCACACTGCAGCAGAGTGGACCAGAGCAGACCAGAGAGCAGAGAGCAGTTTTCATCAGTTCATATTTCAGAGTAGCCGAATAGGTTAGAGAGTTATTTGTGCACCAAGTGACAGAGATAAATAGAAAGGAATGAATCTAGAGAAAAAAAGTAAGAGAATCACAGACATCATTTTTTTAGAGATAAAAGACAAGAACATCATGACAAATGTTTGTTATGACTAATCAACACAAAAATTAAGCATCTAGTTATTAGTCAGTATTGATGCCACTTTGGTGTTTGCTTCTTCACGGAATAAAAAAGCGGTTTCTACTCATTTTAAAAACTTCATTTAGCGGCCAGCCCCTCCTCTGTATAATCTCCCCTGAAGACCCATTCATTACAGTGTTGCTAACTTAGCAACTTGTTGCTATAATTAGTGAGTTTTTAGATCTGTCCAGCAACTCCTTTTTTTTAAATTTACCAACTTTTTCTAGTAGAATTACAGACTTTTGAAGACTGACATGAAAACATGCACTTTTGCGAACTCCTCAGTAAGAAAAGTAGCAGGCTATCCTAAAAGTTGATTGAAGTCACTAAATTCTGTCATTGTCTAATTTGCATAATCATCTGGCATATATAATTAGAACTGGTGCTGCAGAAGAGAGGAATTATGCAATGGCAGAGATAAAAACAGAAGAAGAAGCATCCTAAATTTGTTTGGAACTGTAAAAACAAACGCGCGAAAAAACAAAAACAAAACTTCTGTTAATATTTACTTGTTATAGTTTAGTTTTTATTAATTGAACCCCAAGCGTCAGGTTCTGCCTTTTAATTTGATGTGCTGCATCACTATATTGGCTCTTTTCTAGTGCATTGTTTTCTTGTGTTTTTCATAAGTCCTTACAAAAGTCCCCATTTTGTGGGACTTTGCAACAATACTATAAATTTCTTAAATGCCACACTCTTCCTTCACAGTCAGAAAGCCAGAGCAGGATCAGCCGGACAGAGGCTTGCGCATTTCATTTCCAGTCTGGTCATAGCAGAAGTGAACATCTCCTGCTTTGACTACAGCTGCTGGACCAAGTCTTGAGAATGCTTTTGGGTGCGGGAGGAGCCTGCTGCAGAACCCCACTGCTTACTGAGAAAAAGTAAACAATAGGTGCTTTCATGTCAGTCTTCTAAATATGTTAATCAAATGTTGATTAAATATATGGTGATATTAGCAAGCAGCCAAACATCTGAACATTAAGACACACTTAATATTGGCAAAAGAAAAAAATGATGTAGTGCTTCTCTTATAAAAAATATCACATACTCAGCTCCCGAGAACACAACATGAGCACAGTTATTAAATTGCTCAAGCAATACTTCTACATCGTTTCCAAAGGCATGGCTCTGTGGTTACACTATCACAATTCATCCATGACATGGTGTAACTCTTGTCAGAAAATGTCTTGTTTAAATCAACTGTCATGGAAAATGGTATATCTTTGCTTACTGGGAACTTTTAAGAACCCGTCGTTCACACACAATCGTATTTGAATATTTTGGAAATAAAGTAATGTTTACTTTATTTAGAATTTACACTGAAAAACTCCAAATCTTACCAAGTGCATTTTTCTAATTTCTAGTAAACAAATCTCATCATGCTTAATATAAGATACAATCACCAAATGAGTAACATTTCAGTGAGATATAGGAACTCTTAAGATAAAAGGTGGAAATACTATTGAGCACCACAAACTAATGAGACATAAAACTTCCCAATACGAGTAAAATATAGCAAAGAACAAGTTTTTCAAGTTCAATTCAAGGTATTGTGAGGCTTGAATATATGGTCTTATTCCAAGAAATCATATCAGGAGAACTTTCACTTGTTCCATTTGCAGATGTTTTTGCTTATTTTTAACTTTTTGGAGCGGCCTTTTTTCCAGTGTAGTTTTACACACATAGCCTCTTTTAACAATGTCTAGGATAGTTCAGGGCTGCAGATGTTTTTGTAGACATATAAAGTATATTTGAGTAATGAAGCAGTACGCAAGCAATGGCTAAAGAAAATTGTCACTAAGGACATTTGGATCGAATCTTGAATATTGAAGTTTATCAGTATCAGTTCCCGTAAAAAAAAAATCCATTCTCTGTTTAAATCCTAAAGACTTACAGGGTAGAAATAACAAAAAGTCACTATTGTTTGTTTGACAACTGAAGCCGATAGGCACTTGCTCTTGTCAGCTGTCACCTTCATCTGATAAAGGCAATGACCCTTGCAGATCCCACTGATCACTATCTTTTAGAGGGCGTAAAACCAGAGGCACTCATTGTTTCTGAAAGCGCTGCACCTGCTGTATTTCTGAGAGCTCCAGCACAATGCCATCAGTTATCGTCTCAGGTCTTAACACCACCTTTATGATAACATCAAAAAAGCAGCAAAAGCCATTTTATACTTCAACAAAGAACAAAGAGCCAAACGATCCTGTTACCTTGTCCTGATTATCATACTTATGTTCGACTATTAGACTCTGAGTTGCTGTGATGGCGATTACATTATTATGCAGAACTGTCTGACCAACTGAGGTCACTCGCATGGCTTTGAAACAAAGGACTTAACATGCAAACAAATCATTGACAGAGGTGAAGGTGAGCTTAAAGAAGAACGACAATTTGAAACATGGAAAACTTGGGCTGACTCTGCAGAAGGGACAATGTGTGAGTCTTGTGAGACTTTGCCTGCAGCCTCTGTGATGTGAAAAATTAATTAGAATAACATACAGTAAGTAGGTGACACGCTCATGGGGTCTCAAGTAGACGGACATGATTGGCCATAGCCTGTAAGATTAATGAAGACCTTCACAGGGAGATTATATTGACTGAAGCTGATTATGCTTGAGACCATTTATTCAGCAGAATATCATTACAGATAGAACAATCCATACATCATATGCAACCCCAGCTCACCTCCTATCACTGTGGACTACTTACTAAAGTCTTATCCAGTCTTTTTTTTTCCTTATTCCTGCTGCACCGAGTGGATTGTATGAGTTGCTTCAACCTTGCCAGAGCAACAATGAAACCGCAGTGGTGTTGTATAATGCATGGTATTAATGTGTCATGCCTCCTAATGGGAAGTGTGGGAGTCTTCAGCATACTCAGTTTTACAGCAGCTCATTTCCTTACTTATTGGGGAGACAACATAATCCCACACAAAATCAAAAGGTAATATTTGCATTTTCTGAATACAAAATATATAATACTTAGCAGAAAACATTTCTAACTGGTTAAAGGCTACACGGCCCTGAATAACAATACCATTTTGCAATCTTTGGCACCAAGTCGCAAGCTTATTGCATGTACTCATGTATTCTGAAATGCCAAATCAAATATCCCTAGATACTGATTAGAGTGTTGATCACCAGGCACACCAAAGGCGTTTGACTGCCAAGACTTGAATGTTTTGCCCAACTTCACAGAAATCAACAATGACTTCTTTGTTCTATTTCCCCTACCCAAGTTATGAGTATAAAAGAGACTATCACAAGTCAGGTTCCCCTGCCAGCTGGAGGAATTCCACCAGTCCCCCATGGTAGAATCAAAACAGAATCCATATTATGTGAATGCAGTACAGTTTATCTGCCCATGCACAAAGAACCCTGATCAGTGACTACTGCTTATTCCTGGCACTAACTTTGTTATTTGGGTTACTAGGATGATAGGAGATCACAAAATGCAAAACCTTTATGGCTTTGGAGGTCACTTTTTACCACAGACATCTCCATATCTTAGCATTTATTTCTCAAGGTGTACAATCAAAGCAATATATTCATTGCATAGTCCAGCTCAGTGTAGTGCATGCAAATACTCCTTAGTTTCCCCACACACAGCCATATTTCTGGTGTCTGACTTTTTTGCCCTTGGTGAAAATGACTTCATGCATTACTTATACAGCACTACACTTCTATATTCCCTGCAACCCACTTTTAATATTTAGATACCTTAGAGTTAGCTGGGGAACAGCTGAATTACCATTCCACACTTAACACCCTAAGCGACATTTTATTTCAATCAGTGGATGACTGTGGGGGAGAAAAAAAACCTGGTCCTAGACATCACGCCTGCCCAGCCCACTTTTAGACATGAGAGAAATGTAATTGTGCAGACCTCTTTTCCTCTATGTGATTTAAATATCTATAAAATGGAAAACGACTCTACACAGGTGATGGGTAAAAACAGGAATGGATGATATACTGTCTTCAAAGTGAGGACTTTTAGAATATTCATAGTGAACAGTAGGTCAACGATCTATTACATAAGCCATCATGTCAAAAGTATTTTAAGACAGTATCATATCGGTGGGAACAGCTGCTCTTAGTCCCAGCTGCTGATAATATTGAAACACTGTTTGAAGTGTGGCACTATCACTCTAATGTGGGACACTTGTGATAACTCTAGTGCTAAATGCGTACCAATTTCTCTGCACTGTTGTGAATAAAAAAGGAAAAATAGTACTTAGTCCAGCACTGGTCAAAAACACGTGGCAAAATGAACTCCTCCTCAAAAACACATCCATCCACCCACTAAAACCAACAGTGGCATTGGTGTTTGATGAATATTAGCCATTTAGGATTGATACTTTATTGTCAGTTTCTCTCATCAGGAAACTAAAGTGGACCAAACTGAATATTTCTTTTTGATCACAAGAGGTAATTTAGGTAAGAAAAGCTAATAGTAGTTTGTCTTTTAAACAGTTATTTCAAATTTATTAAATGAAGTTGAAGAAGTAGTTGTGATAGAAAAACACTACTATTCATGTCAGTATTGGTGATTGGAGGCTCGTATTTATTTGGTATTGAATTGATACAAATTTTTACTTAAATGATTCTTAGAGCAGTGTAATGCCTCGTTTCCACTGAGTGGTACGGTAAGGGTCGGGGTCGGTACAGTTGGGTAAGCTATTTTGCATGGAGCATTTCCATTGTGGAACCGTTCCATTGAACCGACCCGTGCCGTACCATTTTTGAGCCCCCTTCAGTTGTGGGTCCATCGAAAATCGTACGGTATGGTTTGGGTGGAGCGACTGGCGTCACGCAATTCAATGCATTGATTCGCGGACAGAAACAAAAACAAAACAACTCCCAAAGCAGCATGACACAAACAGGGTCAGTCCACGCTGGAAAGTAAACAGTAATCAGCAGGGTATGGTCGGCTCCGGAGCTTTAACGTTTCCTCACACATTTGGTGATGAAGTCATATAAAATGAGCTGGATGGAGTGGTGAGGAATTAAAACGTGTACAGAGACAAATCTCATGTTGTCTTGGTTTCACATGTGTTGGTGTTGAGCGAGTAAGACGCTGCGCTAAAAGCCCTGCATGCCGGTGGTGGCCCGACTTTCACTGGAAACGCTTTTCTGAAGGGGTGGACCATTCAGGACCATTCAGGATAATACCGAACCATACCGAACCGAACCGTACCGACCCGTGCCGCACCCCTCAGTGGAAACAAGGCATAATTATTGTTACCCAATGGCCAGACACTTCTCAGAGAAAAATCCTTTCATTGACTGTATCCTAAGGTGCTCAGGTCACAAAAAAACTGTAAAATTTTCCCAGCTACTACTAATAACCAAAAGGCAAACATGAATGATTGTGCTTAATGAAATGCTTTTGTTAATATGGATAATTTATTTTCAGTAAACGCCAGACAGTTTGCCAGGGCTATTTTGTTGAAGTTAAAGTTCAATGTTTTTTAAAGATTTAATCTAAAGAATTTTTGTAAACTGTGACAAAGTGTTCGATTCGTTTTTACCAGCTGGGTTTTTCTGTCTTCAGTTTTCAGAAATGTTTTGTTCATTGCGCATCAGTTACAGTAGATGGCTTACTTTTCAAGTTTCTAACCTTAAAAGTTTGTGTTTTTTAGTTTGATGGCACACTGACTTTCAACATGCATATTCCCACAGTCATTACTGCCCTGCAGCCTCCTGGGGTTGAGAAAATTGAGTTCACAAGTTTGTGTTTCAGCCAGGAGCATCATGTGACTCCTGGGTTTTTCTTTATGGCATTGTGTCGCATGCCAGCAACTGGATTGTAGCATACATCGTCCCAGGATTAATCAAATAACTTTGGGATTAAACTATTTTTCCTCTTTCTTCAAGGACTCGGAGATCAAGTGTCATCTGAAACCCCAGTTCATTCCTCCCCCTCTTCCTGTTGCACCAGGGCTGCTCTTCTAAAGAAGACAAATGAATTTATGACCTGCTTTCTTACCAGAACCAGGCCCCTGAAGCATCTTTTTGGGGTCAAAAGGCAAGTTTGACAAACTGTAGACCTTTGTCTGAACTAACAGGATTCTCCGTTCTGCTCACAAAGATTCAACCCAACATTGTAGGATGCCGCCAATTTGTCTGACACGTGGTTAACGTGTCAATGGTTGTAAATTCAATTCCATTAAGTCGTAGTAATAACCCTTCTTGTTGCAGAGACACAGGAAGTTGTCCTGCCTAAGGAACTTTAT
>JAVQJG010227621.1:0-11303 GCA_036024015.1 Craterocephalus amniculus
AGCCGGTTCTTCTCTCTGCTGGGTTCTCTGGCTTCCTCCCACAACACAAAGCTCCAGACCTTGAACTGGAATAAGCAGTGAAACATTGTCAAAGTGCACATGTTTACTCAAGAGATTTATTTTGTACTAAAACAAAGACAAAAATGAGGAAATGTCTTTATTCGTAGGTTTTTATGCTGGTTTTTACTGTCCACCCCCACCAAAATCTAAATTAACTCTGCTAGTGTTTGGTGCGAAAAAAATATTCCACAGGAGGAACAATGCTGAAAAAGTTAGGTCATAATGTACCCTGTCTTTGCCTGGTAGCAGCTGCAGTTCCAGCCTATGAATTCAATTAAGCATGTATCGAAAATGGATGGATGGTTAAAAAATGTTGAAAACACCTCAGATAGATAAATCAATAGGTAATTGCAGAAACTGATGATTATCTTTTTAAAGTTTACCTTGTAAACTTTCTTCTATATTACTAAACTACTGTCCTATCAACACATTGTTTCATTAAATATAATAATATGAAGACACTCATCACATTTTTGCAGCATAATCAATAGCTTCTGGCTCAGCTTTGAGGCAATGTAGTCACTAGACCCATAGAAAAGACAAAAACACCCCTTTGAAGGTAGTAAATAAGGATATAAAAAATCCACACAAGCACACTTACTATAAAAAAACACAATATGATCTGTTAATTTGATTATTGACCAGCATATACTGTATACATATACTAAATGTATACAATAGATATATTTTGACTAAAGGTTCTTTCAGCTGTGTAGAGAGGTGATTCATGAACTTAACCCTCTAGTCTGTTGGGAGATGAAGTTCACACACACATTCGCTTACGGAGCTAAACAGATGCCCACTATCACACGGTCTTCACATACAGTAAGGGTGACCTCATTAAGCCTGAGGGTAGGTGTAATTACATGCAACCTTCAGCTGCCCTGTTCTCTATTGTTGTGGCTACTTGCAGGTTGTGGACTGAGTCATTGTGTACCCCTGCTGTAGTCTCTCAGGGACCTTACTTTTTCAATCCATTAGATGCAAAGCTCCATAGAGATATAAACATAATTTATGTTAAGTTTTAAAGGTATGCATTTAACCTTGACATGTTGTCTTTATGTTCCATCTTTTATTTCATGGAAATTGTATGAGACATGTTCACGTGGCTTAATGTCATAGCAAGCAATAAGAATAATTATACAAATAAATAAACAAGTCCATTTAAGTTATTTTGTACAGAATGTTCCACTTAAAAACACTGGAATACCATATGTTGTCGTATATGTAAAAACAAGAACACAGAAGGCTAAAGCCAAAACCTGATTTTCACCATCATGATAATTAATGATTAGTCTCCAGGTTAATAATTGAATACGTTTTACAACATCAATGTACTATTCATACATTTCAGAGTAAGATATTATTAATTTATGCCCTGTTGTAGCCATGAAATTAGAACCATCTGTTTAAAAGTCCCCTTGGGCTTCTAAAACAGCTCTGCAGATAAACAGGTGACTAATGGAAATGTCCTGGTGGCTGTCAATGAGATAGTGGAAAGGGATCTCTGCATCTTCCCCTGTACATTTGGGCCTAATCTGGGCTACTCTTGGCATTTTTGGCTCACTTATGGCACTGGCGAGTGTTGTGTGGGCCAGACAGGGCAGAATAAAATACAACTTTATAACTTTGTTATTGCCATGTTCATGAATTGTGAATAGTTTTAGTAATAAATGAAATAGAAACACTTCTGCTACTTTCTTTTTCAGTTATTTGCAATCAAACATTTTTATCAGATTTGTCAACTTTTTATTTTTCTGTTTTTACATTTAATTTTCCTGTTATTGAGGTTTCCACTTATTCTCTGAGTGTCATGTGATTTTAGTTCAAATATTTGCAAATAAGTATGCTTCATGGCTCAACGTACTACTCATGAGTTAAATTCATTTAACTATTTGGTCTTCATTTGCTTAATAATAATATATGTTTAAGTTATCCCTGATTGGGAAATTTTACCCTTCAGATTTACAACATAGCGTTGTTATGAAGCAGAAGGAGTCAGGAGCTAAGAGTAGTATGCCTCTGCTAACACTCCTCCAGACCCAAGTCCATCTTTTTAGCTATTAAACTCTCCCCCATGACTTAATGCAGCTGCACGCCTCAAAAACATGCTTCAAAACCATTAACTTACCTGTATATACTGGAGTGTGGTATGGAATCCCTACTGATTTACACAACTGTTTTTTTTTTTCTTTCTTTCTGCTTTTTGATAGCTTTCCTTTTTTCCTTTGGCTAGTGTTGCTTTATGCCTGGATAAAAATATTTTATTCCTTGTTTTTTTGGAGGATTACATTTTGATCCCATGCAATATATAAAGCGCATTGGCAACTTTAGATCCATGTTATGAACAGGCATTAAATACCAGTGCCCCTATTTAGACAGACATTTAATTAAGAACACAGGCCAAGTTGGAAAACCTAGCATTGTCATTTCATAATTTGCATCCCCATAAAATAAATGTCATGAACCTTCATGACACAGTTTTGGGCACATACAAATACTTATCTACATCTATATTGATTTAATCATATTGTAATTTTTTTTGTCCAATATTCACGAATACAAATGGACTGTAGCTATAACTACACAATAATCTCCAATTTACTTATTATGGATTTATAACCAACATTATAACTGTCACCTATTTTCGCTATGGAGCTACTCCTACAGCTTTGGGGTGTGCACTGCATGGTAAACATACCCAGAGTTTCATAGATCTGCTTTAATACTCTGTTTAATTGTGAAAATTGCAGTCCTCATCTTGTTTTTGCTCTTTTTGCATCAACGACCCCATTAAAGCTCTTGCGGAAGGAAGGTTTTAATAAGGTCTGTGTGATTCTTGTTGGAGTTCAGGGTACAGAAGTAAAGTCACAACATTTGCAGATTCCCATCGGAAATATTAGTATAATAATAATAATTAACCAAAGGCACCTTATAGTACATTCATTCTGTTAAAAAGAATTTGATCACAATGAACAGTGACCCTCCAAAGGTCAATCTCCCCAGGTAACCTGTTTTTGCAGGATGCAGGGCAAGCTCATCACAGATAGTATCAAATACTCACTATGTGCATTCTAAACAATCCACTGCTGGGATGAATTCAAAATTGTTGCTTAAATCCTTATTAATGTACCAATTGATTTTACCCAATTAATAAACTGTGTATTCATACTTCAAATTAGTAGGATAATAATATCAGTGACATAAACATAGTTTCTAATCATATCCAGCCATTTGTTACAGAGCTTATAAGAATGTATGTAAAACTATTGCCACTACAGAATGTTAATTTGTCAAATCAAAATAATTAACTTGGACTTGAGTGTTCTGACTGCAGTGAAATTAAAGCCCAGATGCACATATCTAGATAAGGACAGTCTAAACACATTTTTGCATTATTTAGAGGAATTAACAATATTCATTCCATGGTGGCAGAACTGCTGATGATGGGACTTCAATCTGACCTCTTGGAAGGAAGGATTAAAGGTGAGGGAAAGGGAATGACTGCCAAGTGTACTTGTATTGATTTCTTCTCCTCCATTATTCCTTAAGCTGCCACTCACAAAAGATGAAGTGATTTTTGGGACGCTGGGGATGATAATCATTTAGAAAGGAAGGGGGGATAGTTTGGACATGTACTGTAGAAGGCCAGAAAAGTATGAGCTTCAGCATTAAAGAAAAGGCATGAAATACAATATGCACCTGGAAGGAAGACATGTGGGCCTGCTTTAAAGCTAATCAGTAAAGCTAATTGCTAATTGAGATGAAAGACATCAAGGTCTTTTCTTTTTTTTCTTTTTTTCTTTCTTTCTTTCTTACCCTCTTTCTTTCTTTCGTTCTTTCTTTCTTTCTTTCTTTCTTTCTTTCTCACCTACAGTATACGTGACATATGAGCTATTATGCAATAGCTCTATGTGTTGGTGGACAGGCTACTCTCAAGCCTTTAGTGTGCCCCTCCCCAGCCCCCACAACACATTTATATCTTTTCTACCCCCCAAAAATCCTTGAATACACTTTCATTCTCAATTTCTGAAAACAGCAGTTGGAATCCCACAAATGATTGCCAGGTAAAGAAAAGTAAAATAAATGTTACCAAGCTTAGCAACTAACCAGTTGGCTAACTGCATACTAAGCTAACAAAGTTTAGCTTAGGAAACAAATATTATCTCAGCATCTTATATCAATATCATGACAAATGTTTCAGTATAATTGTAGGACACAAAACAATTATAATTTCGCAAAGTTTGAAATGTCTTTGCAGCTTTTTGTCCTAATTATCCTCCCTGGAGTGGCTTTTTGTTGTTGTTTTTCATCTAAATGCTGGAGCTATCAGTTTTCACTATATTAATAAACAAAATGAAAATAGCTGTGTGGGAGGGGGGACATATTTGACACATTAATTTTTTCAGGGTTTAATTGTGCAAGATGTTTAACCAAATGTAAACCAATTTAATCATGTTGGCAGATGTTTTGCAAAAAATTAAACAAAAGAAACTGTAACAGTCGAGTGTGCTGTGATTATATTTTTCTATTGATTATCCAATATGCAAACTCGGTTGAATCAGGCCTTCACAGACATCAATCACTAGGCTGCCAATCGCGGATGCAAGCCAAGTGAACTCAAGAGAGCATGCCATATTTGTGAGATTCTACTTATGTTGAGCCAGCTGCATGAGACATGGGGTCAACCCCTCTGTTTTCCACTGCACACATCATCATTTGATGGTCTATTTGTGTTCTACTCGCCATCAGACGGCTGTGTTGGTATGCACCAAGCCTCTTGATAGGACTGAGTTGATCTAAGCCAGACAGTAAATCAATAAATAATGTACCCATAGCACCAGTGTTGGTCGATATAAAAAAAAATGTCTTTTGAGCTAAGTCTCAGAACATGAAAGGGATTGACATGTAAGGGATGTCAATGTGGTTTAACATTCTCAGACTTTGGTATTGAGACACAACATAGTGGTCACAGGGCTTAGTAAGAGATTTACAGATGTACAGTATTGGATTTTTTTACACCACTGTGGATATATTCACTCAAAGTCAATGAATTTGTATTCTTATGTGTCCTCTTATACATGCAGTGTTTGCTGCTCTTATGTTTTGACCCCCTGGGACTTGCAGAAACAGATCTTCAGTGATTCATATGCAGCTTATCTGTATTACAATACAAGAATACTTAGAAAAGTTTGTGAAAGAGAAGTCAGGAAAGAAGTTCCAGTGTAAAGGTAGCTTTGTGATTTTATCAACATGGTGAATTTTATCTGTACCAGAGGAAATAAAGCAGAGCTTCCTCATAATCCTGATGTTGTGAAACTGCAGAAGTGCAGAGCACCCTCATATTTCAGTGATAATATCTCAGCTACAGTAGATTGTGACATAGTGTTTAACCCTTTAGGTTTTAATCGTTCTGCTGTAGCTCCATGTTTAACTTGTATTGTACAGCAACAGGCATATCTATTCTAAATCTGTCCAAAAGTTTCAAAAAGTTGTTGCTGAAGAGCCTTTACTAATATTTCACCATTCAGTGAAAGATAAAGACTATGGTTTGCCTCCAATGTCACTCTTAATTGATATCATGATCCTCATTATCCGTCATTCATTTTATTATCATATTATTGTCATTGAATATTACAGTAAACATTAGAATTGCAGATCAGAGTCAAAATAAAGTTTATGTGTACAATATCAACTTTATATGAAGTGCAGTGGTGAAACAGTGTGGATGTTGTCTATGTTTTAATCCAGGTGTAATCAGCCAACAAGCAGCAGCAGGTGAGACACAGCTGGAAACAGGTGAGTTCTATAATTGTTACAGCTGCATATTAACAATACCTTATTTAATACCTTAATACCTTAATACTGTAATACCTTATTTAATATTTATTTCCTTCATGAGTAAATGGTAAATGGACTGTACTTATAGAGCACTTTTCTAGTCATTCGCTTTTCTAGTCTCACATGTCTCATTCACCCATTCACACCCATTCATACATCCGCAGTGGCTATTATCAGAAATTAGTGGACTTTGCGGACGCCATTATGTATTCGTATTATGCAAACGAAATGTTTCAGCATGCTGGAAGTATTCCCCCCTTTGTCTTGCAGCTCTCACATAGATCCTTTTTTTTATTTACAACTGAATGCAGCATAGTTACATATTCTTTTTTAAAAAGAAGTCCATTGAAAAATACCGACAGTGTAATAGCTATCTAATTATCTATTTTTATTGTTATTTATGTTATTTAATGTTTTTTCATGGGCGTTTGCATGTTGGTCTTATCAGTAATTAATTCAACCTTAAAAATAGCTGTGTATCAAATTGAAGGTCTTTTATATGGGTTTTTTTCATCCACGTTTGATTTAGTGTGTGTGAGGAGAAATTGGGGGGTGCCAAACCATAATTTCACCTAGGCCACCAAAATGTCTAGGGCCAGATCTGGAGGGGACTGATATTTGGTAACTCACTGTGTATCTACCCTTTGAACCTTTAGCTCATGTTGTTTTGACATCTACAGTGTCAAAACATTCCTTGAAGTAAAATGCGCAGTGGGCCAATTAAATTCCGCACTAAGACTGTGTGGTTATCAGGGCATAACCCGGAGTGAGACTATGTTTTGTAGTCAGTTGAAATTTCTTTCTTCACCCGGCTTAGAGACAGGCAATGAGGCAAAAGCAGCAGCTCACTCAGATGGTGGTCTGATCAGTCTTATAGATCTTCACTGCAGGGGTTTCACTAAGAGTTGGGTTTGCCTCTGTCAGTACACCAACTTAATGCTTAACATCAGACCCGAAATCAACTCCTCAAACTCCTAAAATGACCTCACATCTTTGCAGGTGCATGTCAGGCACTCTGCCTCTCCTCTTTGTGCTCTTAATCTACCTGTTTATCCTCTCCTTCTCAGGCTTTCTAACCGTTTCTATCTCTGTCTTTCAACTCGAGCAACTCTCACTGTACTGATCCCTGCATGTTCAGTTGCTGAATCCTATGGTGTAGCAGTTCAGCTGTTAAATTCTATCAGTTAGTGAAACATGAGACCACAGCTTTGCAGAGGGATCACTTTGATTTTGATAACTACAGAGAAACATGTTGTCAGGTGCCCTTTTATCTGTATCCATCAAACAAATGAAGTGGGACCAATGTGGCTCTTTTGATGGATGGCCACATCTCACCAAGGGTCTCAAATGGATGTAAAGGCTTCCTGGCTTCCCATACTGTTATACTTAAAGATCAGTTTTTATGGGCAACTTTGCAACATTTAAGTAATTTCAGCCTGGTGCCAGCTTGACCAATGCAGAAGGTCTTTCTGAATAGTCAAAGATGACCAATCTAAGCAAACCTGAGCTGTGCAATCCAACTCCAGCTGGTTGAACAGAAACCATACTTGTGTGATGTTTATTTTTTTCTTGCAGCTGAACTCTGACCTCCAGTTTATTGTGCTTCAGTACTTCTGCTCAATAAAGACAAACACAAGCTGATATCTTGACCACACATCTAAACAGCCTTTTGATGTGGGTCAGAGGTGCAACTGTCCAGCTGAATGGAATCACAGGCCGCCACCCTCAGCCAATCATTAGTAATAACTGTGAGGCTTTGTCCTTCACCCAGCTGTATGCGGTGGACACTTAAGGGTGAGGTACAGTACATGAGTGATGAATGCCTTAGCTTGGTCCTATATTTTTCTGTATTTTTCCCATGAGCTGTATGGATTGATTTTTCAGTAAGTCTAGCATATTTTTCCCTTCTGGACACTCAGATTGCACATCAGTCATGCCATTCTACCCACTGATTGCTCCTGATCAATAATATCTATGTGAAATTGTCATTTAAATCCAGGGATGGTGAGGTTATGTTTATGTAGACAGTTCTTACAAAGGTCATACCCTCAGTATTTGGAGATATATAGTTGTTTGATCTAGTATTAAGCCAGACCGATTGTATTGAGAATAGGCAAATATGAAAGACAGGAAAAAGAAAAGCAACCTAGTCAGTCAGCTGACAGTAAATAACTTTTAATGGCAAAGTGAAAACAGGTTTCTCAAAAGTATACATTCCTGTATTAACCAAAAACTGAATCGTCTCATTCATCAAAGTCATCTTTGTTCAGTCTTGTCTGGCAGTCATTACGGTTTCAGTGCCTTTTGGGGCAGATCTCTAAAGGCTTCGCACACCTGGATTTAGGCTGCTACAATTTATTGATTCTTCCTGGCAGCTCAACTATCGCCAGATTGTAAGTGAGGTGTCTGTGAACTGCCATCATGAAGCCTCTGCGCAGATGTTCTATGGACTTAAAGCCTGGACCATGGCTTGGTCACTTCGAGGAAGTGATTATTCTTGAAGCCATTTTATATGCATGTTTTGGTCTGCTTTCCATAAGGTGACCCATCAAACCGTCTCAAATTACATGTACTGTGGAGCAAGCTTTCTTCTTTTTTTGCATAAATTATCTACAATTATGTTATCCAGATGGTGAGCTGTGTCACCGTTCTCCAGACAAAGTGCTTACAGTTCAGGTCAAACAATTCACATCTTGACTCATCGGGTAGGATTATACTTGTCATCTGAGTTCTTGAGAATGCCATTTAACAAACTCTCAGCAGGCTGAACTATACCTTTTACTTCTGTGTAATTACTTTGCAACAAAGGTGCAGTTGTGATGTTTTGATATTCATCCTTTTGTTAGATTTTTCCATCTCTTTTCGTTTGCTTAGTTAATCAGTTTGGCCAAACTTCCAGCTCCAGGAAGAGTACATTTGTTTTCCATCATCTTCATTTCACAGTTATTGTTGTCATTGTATGTGGGCAAACCTAAAGCTTGTGAAAAGTTGGATGCATTTGTCTGAATCCCATGCACGCTCTCTGATGTTAAAACCATTTTTAGACCGTCGCATAAACGACGACTTCTCTCCTCTGCTCCTTCTCAATAAAAACTATGTCTGGTTTAAATGCCAGCAACTCCTTGTCAGACTGGAGCTTGAACCGTGGAAAGCTTGGCCATTTTTTAACGCTTGTATTTTTGCATCCCAGCATCCCAGACACTGAAGCCCCCTGATGTATCTAGGTATGTATGTGAATGATAGGTGCTGTAAAAGTATGTGTGTGAATACGTGAATGTGACATGTTTTGTCAAGTTACTCTGAGCGGTCAACATGACTGGAAAAGTGCAACGTAAGTCCATTTACCATGTACTGGACTCAGGGGCATATTTGCTCAGCTTGCACCAGTCTGTTGTGCTAAAACATTTACTCTTAATTGATCCAGTGCTCGGAGCTTGTTCTTGCACTGTCATGGTCGGTGTGTTTGCTCTGCACTTGGGGATGAACTTTTCTGCCCACATAGTACTTTTTGATGTCAGTCACTGAGAGGAACTTGGTCAACAATGATATTTTTTCTTCATCTTCCTTTTGCTTCCGGTTTTCATTCTGAGGTCCTGACAGATGCATTCATGTCCTTTGCCTCATTCTGGATAGTTGTCCCGACATGAACTTTTGGTGTCATCCCCATGGTATGTGCCACTGTTGAAGGTGGTGTGTGATTTGTAATTGGCCTCCAGTGTTGGTTTCCACAGTGACACAGAGTTCTTAATGAGAGTTCTCAGTTCCTTGTTAACTTTGTATAGTGCCAAGTTATTTGTTATTGTTATGTGGGTCAGTGGCTCCAAACCTTTCCTGAAATCAGGAGAGACTGTACAAAGGTTGGTGTACCTACTCTTGTAGTCTCTTTTGCTCTGTTGACCAGTTGCTGGTGCTTTGACCCTGTTATTTTTTCCCTTTTGTTTGTCTTAGCTTGACTCATATACTGACCTGTTTGGTGACTTATTCAAGTTTATTAACCCTTTGTTTTCTTGCTCTTCCATCTGGTATAGCAAATCTTTCAGTGATTATCATCAAATGAAATAAACCTTGAATAAACCTGAACCATCTTAACCAATTGGTTTGGGTATGTAATACCAAAAGAAAGTGTTTGTTATCCCATTGCTGTTTTAGATTTTGACCTGCTAAGACTTTGTTAATAACTTTTATGTTAGCTATTTGCCATAAAATATTTATTCGTATTTTTCAAGTTCAAAAGACAAGAGAAAATTCAAAAATACATTCCTCTGTGTTTTCTTCTTAGTGTGAAAGTTAAAGGGTTAACTTAACTTTTTATTTTCATCAGCGTTAAAAGAAAAACTATATTGTCTCTTTGTAATTATTCCACTGTTAATAGTTTTTGGATCTAATCGTGGATTCATTGATTTAACATATATTCTTTAGAATAGTTGTCGCTCAAATACCCTTGAACAAAAACAAATGTGCCTCAAGTTTTCTGCTGCTGAATAGATTTATGCAATTTATATGTAAGCTGCTAGTGTGAATGCAAATAATGTCATTTCTGTTCCTGTATTGCAAATGTGGGATGTGTTTGTTAGTGCAGTACTTTCTGCTGAACTTATTTTTAAAAGTAGATGCTGTGATGACAGTAACATGCATATATTATAGGATTTTATGAAAGTGAGATAATGTTCCCATAGTTTCTGTGCTATGATTGATTAGGTGATGAAAAACCTATGTAAAGAGGCCAAAAGGTTTAAGACTCAATGTAACATGTGAAATTAATCAAATAAGAAATAAAAAGAAAAACATAAGAGGTGCAAAATTGCAGAGGAGAAACAACCAAACAAAAAGAACTACTTACAGAGATCGAAACAGCAAAGAAAAAATGAGTAAGCTCATTATGACTCATATATTTTGGTTTGTTTAAAGCGTAACCATCTCAGTTAATAAAAATTCTAATTAAAGACAGAAAATTGCCAAAATGACACAGGGAATGAAAAAATCGAGATCACAAACAAGACACAAATTGACCAGAATAAGTCAAAGAGGCACAAAATTACCTTTTTGTACATGAAGGTCCAAATGAGATGCAAAATAACCATAAAAGGACAAATAATGGAGAAAATGGCTGCCAGAAACACAACTGGAGATTCAAATCAAAGCAAAAATGGCCTTGTGTCATTTTGAGTTTGTTTCTCGACGTGTCAACAAATATAACGTTAAAAAAGAATTTAAAAAACATTCATGGCTATATATAGTTTAAGTTTAGATAGAGTTGTTGTAGCAGTAAGTAATAGACCAGGTATGTTTACACTATATGAAAAACTAGCAGCATATGGAGGAAAATTACAGTAAAACACAGTATGAAAAAATCCTGTACAGCATATATCAACATGTATAGCTATTAAATATAAGAGTAATAT
>JAVQJG010227645.1:0-13487 GCA_036024015.1 Craterocephalus amniculus
TAATAACAGGAGCAATCTTAATAGATATGGCGCTAATCGTAGAAACATGACCGGAGCAAAACAGCGCAGCAAATATTGAACAACGCCGCAGTTTTGCCCGGGTCATAACTCAGCGCCTAGTAGTACAGTAATCAGTGTAATCAGAGTATCTGACCAAATAACCATGTCATCTCTGAGTCCAGTTCCCCTTTTTTCCAGTTCATGCATGAACAACGCTGACATGCTGCAGCAGTTCCAAAAGAGCCTGTGGGTTCAATCTTCCTGTGATTCTCTTGTAGGTTTGCGGCACAGATGGAAAGACCTACAAGAACGACTGCGAGCTCAAGAGAACCAGATGTGAAAACAAAGAGAGCTTATCCATTCAGTATCACGGACCCTGTGCAGGTCTGTACATTAATACACCAAGCAGACCTGAAGTCATTACGATGTGCAGGTGCACCTCCATCAAGACTCATTGTCAGTGACATCCCATTTCTCCACTCATCTCATCCATTGATGGGGTCATAATTATCGCAGGACGGAGAATGATTCTTACAGCAGCTCTGTTGTCTCTCTCTTTAGCCAAAAGCAAATGAAATAATGAAGGTCAGTCCTGAATATGATGTGTCTGTCTGTGTAATTCGCTCAGGGGAAAGTTGACTCTGCAAGTGCTCTGGTTCATACAGAGAAACTGACCGTTCTTCTGAGGCCGTTTAATGCGCAGAGTTAAAAATCTTCCCCACGCGCACATGTACGGACTGATTTGATCGCAATAATGAGTCACTTTCTCCATCCAGACGTTGTGACGATTTAAACCATTAAACTTGTGCTTGCCTCTTAACCCTCAGGATACCACTCTGCTCCACTCGCTCTAATACAAACGGCCTCTCTTTGCATGCATCGGATGCCATTTATCAGCCCTACTGATTGCTAAGATCAGTGTCTAAGCAGCAAAGGTTAACAATCTTCCTCTCTTTGGCGGGATCAAGCGAAGAGCTTTCGCCAGCGCAGGCCAGGGAGCAGAGCAAAAGGCACTTCAGGGATTTAGTGTGATCATTTCAGCCTGTTTGATTCCCCCTGGGTCTAAAAGAGAGGAGGATGGAGGGAGTGTAGGGGAGGAAGCATAAGTGGAGCTGCTAGTGTTTTCACACACATCCCTGCAGATTCTTTTCCTGCCTCAGTTAGCCTCCTAGGGCAATGACTGCCACGCTTCTCTACCCTCCGTGGATAATCAATCCTTTTTCGAAGAGCCCTCTATGGGTACAAGACCTCTGGGCTCACTTTTTGGATTGGCTAATGGAAGAACCCAGATCTTTTGTAATTTTACTGCCATCCGCATTAACTAAGCAAGAAAAAACCTTCATTTGACCTCAAATCCCAAAACTTTTTACAGTACTGCTGTTTAAAGGGTGCTAGGGAGGGAAGTCGACCTCTTTCGAACAGTTTGAAACCTGCCACCTGCGCGCTCAGATCTCAGCCAGGGATGTGATAATCCAAAGGAGTAATTATTGGTTTGATAGAAAGGTCAATATGTGCCGGATGTTGGAAGACTGCGACGGAAAAGAAAGCAGCAGACCTTGAAAACATGGAGGTAATATTGTGCGCCATAGTTAGGTGCATTGTGCTGGACAATAGCAAGTGAAGGGGAAAAACCTTTGAAGGGTGGAAGAACATATGAAATTAAAAGTTCTTATCCTAATAGGCTCAGTACAGATAGCTGAATGGAGCGCTGGAAAGTGGCAAGTTAAATGAACTGTGTCCAAAGCCCATCTCTGGAGTGGGAAAGCGCTGGAAAAAGAGCGAGCCGAGTCATCACCATTAGGCTGAGGCTCATATCCACACCAGTAACGGTGTGATTTATGGCCCCTGTATCTCCAGCCTACAAACTCCAGACGAGCAACACAAGGAATTAAAAAAAAAAAAGAGAGAGATCGGGTGGGGAGTAGAGAAAGAGAGAGAAGAGGGAGGGAGAGATTTCTCTTTTATCCACAGTTTTAGTTTCTCCATGAAGGAAATTGGAATGATGAGCTTCGCCCTGGTCATTAACCACAACCACCTTTTGTTGTTCTCCTGCAGTTTCTGGAGAAGCACCAGGTCTGGGAACACATTTGTTGTTGATGTTGTCGAATGCAGCCCGGCATTCGGTACTGTCACACTAGTTTGGCGTCTGGCGCATCTTTAAACAGAAGCGCTCTCCACACACTGTGCAAGGGCAGAAACTGCACGGCACATTCCTTCACATTATGCAGCGGACTCTTTTTTTTGTATTCCTTTTTTTCTGTCTTTACCGGGGGAAGGTTGCAGGTTGGCGGCACGGTTCCGTAATATTAGACAAGAACAAATGACGACAACATCCCTTCTAGTAGGTGGTAAATGTCAGCTGCCACACATTTACCAGAAATGCCATTGTTTGTTTTCACTGGAAGTAATAGCATAATCCCCCCCCCCCAACATCACTTTTGAGCCTTTGTGGGGAAATTTGCAAATAGAATTGTTATCTTCAAACTGGCTGCCAGCGTCTCCGTCGCTGCCCCTCAAGCCGATCTTATTGTTGGCAAAAAAAAAAAAAGTTCCATATTGCTCCGAGATTGTGTTGTCTGATCCCCGTCTACACCAGACCCCGCCCTGGAGTAATGACTAACACATTCTTCTTTCTCTCCTTGTGCCATCTTTCATCTCCCCTCCCTTTTCTTTACGACCTAATCAACGATTTCAGCTGTATCTCCGACTGAGCTGACAGCATCCCAGCACTGCAGTGTGTCTTTGTACGGCTGCTGCTCCGACAATTTGACGGCCGCCTTAGGAGTCGGACAGGCTGGATGTCCCAGTGAGTCCTGCTACATCTCCCTCTTTGACCCTTTACCTCCGCTTTCTGCTAAGATGGTTGCATACTAAAAAGAATATGTAGACACTGTTAGGCTGCCACGGCACATTGGACTTGTTGTCCTTGACTGCAATTACAGTAGTGAAGCTGCACAGCTGAAACATTTCATCTTAATCCAAGGAATAATTAGGATAATGTGGCGCTGCATCAACAGAAAAATCTCTTCATCTGATGATCTTGACTAATGATAGCGCACAGATGGAGGAGGAAATGCTGCATTAAACTATAAGCCAGGAGATACAGTATGGATGGAGAAAATGCATATTAAGACACAGGTTTATAAAAAGATTAAGCAGGGGGAAAAAGCTGCCTGAGAAAACTCACTTGCACAGTTTAGCCAACTTTTTGTTTGTGGAACAGGGCCTTGTATTGATGTAAAATGCAGCGTGCATTGCAGTAGGCAGCAGCCAGCTGTCAGGAATTACATGACAGCTGTGTCTTAGTGAAGTTAGAGAAGCAGAAACAGTTGCCATGTGCTGCGTTTTCCATTTTTCTTACCCAGCAGAGCTTTACGGTGACATCCATGTTGCTCTGTCCTGCTCCTCAGGTGTCTGCCAGTGTAATGTCTACGGCTCCTACAAGGGCACATGTGACCCCTCCACAGGGCAGTGTTCTTGTAAGCCCGGTGTCGGGGGACAGAAGTGTGACAGGTGTGAGCCGGGCTTCTGGAACTTCCGTGGCATCGTGACGGAGAATATGAGCGGCTGCACACGTAAGGAGTCGTTTCTTTGTGTTGATTTGCTGCAGGTAAATTCAGAAACAGCGCTGTAAGTTACTTTAATAATCAGCAGAGCTATCTACAATAGTAATAAGAACTATATCCTTTTTTAAAAAATACATAAAATTCAGTGCATGAACAAGTACAGAGATTCTATTTGCAAAAATAAGTCAATTTTCAACTTAATCTCTTTGACGAAACAAAACAAATGTATTAGATTTACACTGAAATGAAAGCAAAGACCTCTGATCCAGATATTTTACTATCCCAGGTAACTACAGAGAACAGTTTGCATGATCAGAGACATCTCCAGATGATAAGAAAAAAGATAACTGTAGTTAAAAGATGGCTATCTCACTGAAGTAATAGGAATACGTATGAACTACTATTATAAGGCTTTAAATGAATATAATTAACATGAATAGAGTCTGTGGACACACCCGGGGTCATTTGCCAACTAAATTTTTGCTGATTTGTTTCTTTCTCTGTCCTTCGGTCCTGTCAAAACGGCTTTGAATGAACCGTTCTTATTTGTATTCAGGTAAAGAGTAGGGTCAGAAACCCTTGTTTGTCTTGGTGTAATGCAATATGCTGACTGGCTCGTATCCAGCCGCTAAGGTGTCGTAGGACATACGCTCCCAAAGCCGGAGCTGTTTTAGTCAGCAGCGGGAAGCCTGCAGGTGTCTTACCCGCGGCCTGACCTTAACAAGGTTTACCCAAAGCAAGCAGACAGCACACTGAACACTAATACCACGTTCAGCAGGAGAGGAGGAGAAAAAAACCACATCACTGATTCTAGGAACATGATGGGGTTGATGTCCTTCCCCGGGGTTGTTTTTTGGGTTTCTGTTACATACTCATTCTCTTCCTCCTCCTCCTCCTCCCTCTGCGGCCCCTAAGGCTTGCTGAACTTGAAGTCTCCAAAACAAAGATGTCTTAGGCAAAATACACAGACTAAGAATGCTGCAAACCTGCAGTATGCACTGAGACGCCGAGACATTCATGTTCCTCTTCACATCATTGTTTAATGATCAGCTGAGTGTATACTAATCCGCCTTTCTCATCATTCTTTTGAAACAAAAACAACAACATCTACTTCTTCACGACAGCGTGCAGTTGCGATCCGGTGGGCTCGGTCCGGGATGATTGCGAGCAGATGTCAGGTCTGTGCTCCTGCAAGATGGGAGTGAAGGGCATGAAGTGCAATGTGTGCCCAGACGGAAGCAAGATGGGCATGAACGGCTGCGACAACGGTAAGAAGAGCCACAGACGCATGCTTCTCTTTCCTCTAAGCTTCTCTTTATCATTCTTAAGTGCTTTTCTTTGACTTATCTGATTAGTGGATAAGCCTCATCTCAGCTACCTCTTTTTTCATGTCTTCTTTGCATCCGTCAGGTTTATTGGCACAGAAGGAAGTGGCTGTGAGATAGATAATTGAAAGTGATTAGGAAAATAGTGAAGTGTACAAAAAGCCTGTGCAGGACATGCTGCACTCTGATTTGTTCTTTTTCTCTGCATCCTACTTTATCTTGGATGATTCACAATACTTACATGTGCATGTTTATAACCTCGTATCAGGACTATTGATTACTCTTGATTAATAATGTAAACCGCCCCACTGATTGCACTGACTTAAAAATAAAAAAGGAAAAAAAAGAAAAAATTAAAAAAACACAGTTGAAGGAAAGGTTAGTTCCTGCTGTGGGGGCCTGCAGCTCCTTGATTAAGATGCACCATCTGATATCGACTGGAAGTCAAACGCTTAATGAAGCCAGCAGTCCCAGCACAGTGGTGTAGTCACTCTGCCACACACACCGCTAGATGAAAAGACAAGGTGCTCAGAGGGTGCCGCACATAAAAGCGGGAGCTAACTGGCGGGGGCACTCTAACCCTCTTTGATGCGGCAACAATGCAAAGACCCCACGGTTGCAGCGCCTGCAGGGTGCAAGCAGCGCCCTGCAACTGGAAGGCTTCATAGAAACTCTGGAAAAGATCTTTTAGTGGGAAAGGTAGAACCAAAATTTCCTGAGTGCACATTTTTACACCACTAAAGGACTCTACTCATACTTGCTACTGTTTAGCTTATCAAATCAAATAAAATCAAATAGAATTTTATTTATATAGCACATTTCATACAAAAAGCAACAAAGTGCTTCACAAGTTAAAAACAACAGAAAAAAGTCATAGATACATAAAATAATAAAAAAGCTTATAAGCTCCCATCTTTATGCTCCATTAGCCACATAATGATTTTTTTGCAAAGACCAAATTATTGAAGTGGTTTCTGACTGTTTCATGTTGCTCCATATATTCTAATCCTGTTTTATCCTTGCTCAAATTTTTTTTGGCTGTTAGCAAATTATCTATTAGCATATCCTTATTGTTGTTATTGTCATATTATTATTATTATATTAGCTCATTTCTCAGATCAGGGAGTAAATAGCAAAGATTCAGTGATAATTTGATGTTTTGCGTGTTTTGATAAAGTTAGTATATGTGCCATGTTTCTATTGAGATCTCAGTTGTTCTTTGTTACACAGAGTAAAAACGTTATTTACATTGTTCTAAGGTTGTTTTTCATTCTAAACATGGTTAAAGTAAAATAATTAATTCATGACAAGAAAATTGCTAACTAAGGAAATTATGCTTTTTTTCCACAAAATACTTAATCAAGTTTAGTTTAACACAGCAGGAGTTAAACAGAATTATAAAACAAATACAGTAAATACAACAGATACAATATATCAAACTTGAATGATTCCATATGGAAAAGAAAGGCAGCAATGATGGTGGGATAGTCTGACTAGCATCACTTAGCCTGCTAAGCTAGATTCATTATTATTGATGAGGTGCAGTTTATATATTTATGACAGAAATGCATTCTGTGTGTCTGCTGGATGTATAGATAAATCCACAGTAGTGGGGAAATTCATAAACATGTCAATTAGCCATATGCTTATTACCACATGAGAAGCCCTGGCTGACATAAAACATCAGAGATCCTGACTGAGATCCAACTGATCACCTCTTCAGTGAACTTGGATGTGAGAAGACCTCAAAGCAAAACCTTCACTTCATATTCTGACATGCATCATTACAATTTTAAGCAATAAATGTGATGGATGTTCTTTTGATTACTTTACAAAAGTAATCCAAAATGAATGGCATATTAACGAGATTATCACTGGTGACTTAGCTCCTCCTTCTCAGACAGGGTCCACATTCATCAGGCATGATTATGGAGCTTTACCTATGTTTTAAGTAACAATGCAAACTGGCTTCTTCTGCAGGACCTGAAGCTCCAAGAACATGTGACGAGGTGGAGTGCAATTATGGAGCCACTTGCATTGAAGTGAGAGGGCAAGCCCACTGCGAGTGCCCTCCAACTGACTGTGATTTGAAAAATAAAACTAAGGTGGGTTTTGAGAGTCTTAGAATAAACGATGTAAACAAATGCGCCGCGTTTCAGTCGTCTACGGGAAGTTAACATGTGTTGCTGTTTCCCACCGCTCCATCTCTGTCACCGTGGAACAGGTGTGCGGCTCCGATGGGGTGACCTACGCCGACCAGTGCCAGCTGAGGACCATCGCCTGCAGGCAAGACAAAGACGTCACGGTGCAACACTCTGGACAGTGCACAGGTGAGCCCCGCCGAAGCCGCCATACATCATGCATCGAGCGGGTGGCCAACCGTTGTCAGCTTCGGTCAAAAGATAATGAGCAGCGCTGCTGGTCTGAAATTATTCCCGTCCTGCTGTTTTCTCCTCTGAGTCAGAGAGTGAAACTGCAGAATCATAAATTCGAAAGTGGCTGCACATAATAAAAAAAAATCTGTCAAATCCAAGAACTCTGAAGTCTATATTTAATGCATCATAGATGCAAAACAAGTAGCTCTCCTCTTTTTAGTAGTGAACTGCCAACTGTGGCAAAAAATCAAAGCAGCAGACTGGAGGGTAGATTTTTATTTTGGCATTTTAAAAACTAATAAAGGGAAACTGCAGTCTGAGCCTTTCAATCCCCACGATATAGCAATGACACTTCCTCCTTGCTCCCCGCCCCTCTGTTGGGATTTGGCTTCATCTTTAAACCCTCCTGTCAGGCGAATCGTCCGTCCCTTTGCAGCTGCGTGCTGCCAGGAGCGGGATGCTGCTGGAGTATGATTGCATATCTAGAGAACATGTGTACGGGGGAAAAGGTGCAACTACTGACCCCCTCGGTCCAGATGCCGACAGACGTTGTTTGGATGGGCGTAATGGGTGCTGGGACACGCGCCAAGGCCACAGCTTTCATGTAGAGTGAAGTTGCTGCGATGGCTGCCAGCTCGCTTCACTGCAGGATTCCAGCTAAGATGCCGGCAGGCTCAATGAGAAAGAGGAGCAACAGCTGTGCAGTGGTGGCCACGAGCCACCGCCAGGTGTCCAATATTGGTGGGTGGAAAAATGTTCATTCACCTCGTCGCTTAGCAGGCTCAGATGGAGTGGCCAAACACTGACACATGACCCTTTTTTTTTCCTTCTCCCTTGAGCGGACTCTATATGAGATCCAAATTAGGAAATGGTCTGTGTTGCATCGCAGTTACAGGTACAGATTTTAAAAAAAAGAGTATGTTCAGTCAGAGACTGACAAGATTTTGATAAGTCCCAGAACATCTGGTAATTACATTTTCTGTGCCGTGGGTGGGTTACCAGCAAAAACGAGCCAAAAACCCAGTCTGGTTTCACATTCTGCTGTTGCCTGGCAATAGACACGTGTGTAATGTGTAATCTCTCACCTAGCATTGCTGCACACAGAAGGCAAAAAGATGCCTAACAGCGGACTCTTTCCCTATCAAACCCCGCGGGGGAGAGGAGCAGACAGTGGAGCGCGGCCCACCGAAAGCCACAGAGGATCTTTTCATCTTTTTCTCCCGGATGTGGTGGCACGGCGGGTAGCGGCGTGGCTTCTGCTGTCAGCTCGGGGGTTAGATCTGGAGCTCATTTCACGTGTGGCTGGGTGCGAATTAGCATTTGCTCTGCCTCCGCCCCTCGCCACGCCGCAGCCTCGCCTGCTCTCTCTCCCGCTGTTTACACACAGCGCTTCCAGACGCCTGGCCTCCGCGCTGCGGCGCGCTAATGCACACCGAGCTGCTATGTGGTTTGACAGGAGAGAGATCTGCCACAGGCCTTTATAAATGAGCGAATATTGATCTTTTTAAACTTCATTGATGTGTTGCAATTTTTTGGGAGTCGTAGTCACAGAGTCTACCAGAGAAAAGAATAAATCATTACCCGGCAGTGGGAAAAAAAAGCCCTGTGAAGTCTTTCTGCTTGTGACAGGGAACTTGCGGCAAACTGCGATGTTGCCCAGATTTCTCTCTTTCTGAAGTCTGGCAGCAGCTGGAGAGGAGAGGGAGGAGTTCTCCTGGCTTGTTAGCTGTCTCAGCAAAAGATGAAGGGGCTACATGTGAAATCTAGCGTGAACTGCGAGAGCGACTGCAGCAACCGCCAGAGGGAGAGCATTTGTACTGATGAGTAAATTCTGGCACTCGGAGAAATGGCCACCATGATGATCCGCCACTCTCATGTGGCGCCATCACCTGTAGATTTGAGGCAAGTTGGCAACAACCGGCGCCCATATGTCGCAGGCAGCACTTCTCCCTGTGCATTCTTCACTTCAAGGCTCCGTTGCCTTCGACATTTCTCCTCCATCCTCCTGTGATTTTCTCTTATTGTTCGCTCCGTTTGCCTTGACATTTTCTCCTGTTGCTGCTTTGTTAATCTGTTGTTTTTATGTTTCTTTTTCTCCTTCTTTTCTCGCTGAATTTACACCCTTTCTTTCCAGAGTCTTGACCCTATCATTTCTCCTTCTTCTTGTCTTTGCGGTCCCCTTGTCTTTCCCCTACAATCGGCTGTGTCCAGATTCCTCCCCCTCGCAGAGGGTGGGTGACACCACAAACAATCTTAATAAGCACCTTTCAACAATAACCACACTGCTGAAGCAAGCCAAGATGACAATGATTTTTCTTCCCTCTCCGTGATGTTACTGTCCATTGTTCTCCTGAGAGGAGAGAAAGCAGGAAAAAAACAGGCAAATGGACTGTTAAATCTGATTTAGAGAAGCAGCGGCTGAATAGATTTTGCTGCCAGTCCTTTTTAAGTCCTTCAAAAACCAGCGCTTTTCTTTCCTTATCCTATGTCACAGTTTGCTCCTCCAGATATGCACACAAACCCCCCAAAACACACTTTGCAGCACGGAGGGAGCTGCTTGACACTAAGCCCGGCACCTGACTGACAGGTGTAGCCCAGGAGAAAGGCGAAGCGTGCCACGGCTCTTGAAGATAACATCGCTGCTCTTTGCACTCCACTTCCATATCTCCCCGTATACAAATATGTGCCGAGCTTTAAGCCGGCTCCCCGTGTGTCTCCCAGGCGCTCGGCTGTCTCAATAGGTATCACATTTCACACCTCAGTGAATAATTGCCGATCAAGTCGGCGATTATAAGCGGTGTAATTAAGTCTTACACACACTGTAATGTTAAATGAATCCTAATGAGGTGCAAATCTATGGTGTTCGGGTTTTTTCTTTCTTTTTATCTTCTGTTCATTTTACCCTCACACCCAGACACATCTGTACTTGTGAGACTTGAAGGTATAAAAGGGGGGGGGGGGGCAAATAAGAACAATATCGGGGAGGCTTTCCCAAGCTAAATCTGAAGTGCTGGCTTGCGTAGCGTCTCCCTGCCAGTTCGCTCGTCCCCCTCAGGAGTTTTTGTCCTATTTATCGTTCTTTCATCGCAGACAGTTTGTCCTTTTGCACCAGAGCTTTTTGCATTGTTAATGAAGGTCTCTTTTGCACAGAGCCTCCTCTCCTTTTCCCAAATTTGGAGTCTTTTTTATTTCATTTTTATTTATTGTTTTGGCTGTGTGTGTGTGTGTGCGTGTGTTTGTTTACATGCATCTGTTGACAGCAGTGCGTTTGTGGTGGCGTTGACTGATGCTCACGCTCTCTCCAAGCAGCAGCCTGTGCCGTCTTTGAAGCCAGGGTAAAGCCGGCTGTTTTAGCCCCATTTCTATCAATCATTCATCACCGGAGGCACTGGCTGCTGGTGATTAAAGCTTTGCTACTGCAGGGCAGCGTTTGAATATGGATATATAATTCATAGGCTTGGGCGCAGCAAGCGCCCCGGCGTACAAGCGTGCATATGTGTGCTGAAAACGCACGCCGTATGCGCACCTACACACGTGCAATGCCGCTAACACTTACCGGACAGGTTGAACTCTGTGGGGGGAACAGAAGTAATCAGAACATTGCAGTGCATACGCGTGTCATCCACTGCCATATTCCATGTTCACTTCGGTTTGATGAAGACTCGAAACATCCCATGCATTGAAAGTTTCCTTTATTAAATAAGAGGTTGCATGTTTTCATGTAAGCAACTAATGTGATTGTTAAGCATCATTGAGTTGGGTGGGATGGTTAAAGGTGTTATTTTAATCTTTCCAATAAAAATGGTTTCTACACGCTATATTATGTGGTAAAATGGGGAAGTCAGAATTCCCCTTTTAAAGTCCATAAAAATGAATGACTCATTGATTGCGCATATGTATGAGTCCAGGACATTTTAGTTAGCTATAGCGGCTAATTTTTAGCTTTGGCGTGACCCTATTTGTCTGCCATGGGGTTAACCGGATTCCCTAGAGGAACGCTCTTACTGGCTGATCTGAATCAGGAAGTTACAGAAGTTAACCCCATTGGCAGACAAAGAGTGTCACACCAAAGCTAAAACTTAGTCGCTTTCGCTAATTAAAATGGCCTGGACTCTTACAGTACATGTGCGCAATCAATGAGTCATTCATTTTTATGGACTTCCCCCTTTTACCACATAATATACCGTGTAGAAACCATTTTTCTTATAAAAGATTATAATATTATCAGGTATAGCTCCCTTAAGAGGTCCGTAATCAAATGTAAACACTGATTAATGAGTAATTTAAATGATCTTTGTGTTTAGCTGTGTTGGTTAGTGAGGTGTCATATTAACCAGGTGAGACAAAAATCAAGCATTTCCATCTTTGCTCGGTCATTCATCCATTCCTTGCTTCCTCCCCTTCCCTCCACCAGATACCATCTCTGAACCGGCAGACCGACCCACCCCCAACCCCTTTGCCACCACCGCCGCAGCCATCATCACCGCCGCCCCCTTTAACCCCAACCATGTGTGGGCCATTCCACCTCCGGCGACAGAAAAGATGGAGATCATGGAGCAGCCTCCGAGCACCACCGCCTTTTTCACCCTCGCCAACAGCCACTCCATCCCGCCCACTCCAGCCGCCGCCACCGGCCCCCCTTCCCGCAGCACTCCCGCTGCCACCTTCGAAGGCTCAGGCAGCGGGGACCCGAGCGGGGACGACGCCACCGAAGAAGACGGTTCGGGTAGTGGCGTCCAGACAGAATCCAGTCGGGCAGACGAGCCTGTCGGTAAATCCCCGCTCTTTCACTTCATTACCCATAAAGCTTTGAGGGGTATGTAGGGTGGGTTTTTGTTTTGTGTTGTGTTTTTTTTTTCCATTTCAAGGAAGGTTGGACAAAATTCCTCGCCTCCTTTTAGCTGACACATTCATAACACATCCATGCCGTCATCTGTTAATTAGAGGCCAAAAATAGGCCCACGCCTGGCTATTTGTATGCAAATCGATTCGGAGGAGATAATCATCAACGTCAGACAGGAGAGGAGGTCTTTGTAAAGATCTGCTGTCGGTGACATTTCTACTTGCGTTAGATGCATATCTCAATTTCAGACAGAAAAGGATGTGTTTGCACGCTTGGCTGTTGCTACATCACCCGTGCCTTCTTCTCCCAGTCCACCAGCGCGCCGCGAAACAAAGCCAGGCTCTGTAAAATACACTCAGCGGGCCGGATGGATGAGCCTGCTGGCCTGCATCTGCCCATCTCTGGAGCCTGACTTGACAGGCTGATGTGACTGGGAAGGTTGAGGTGCGAGTGTGTGTGTGTGTGTGTGTGTGGAAACCTTGTCACATGACTAGTGTCAAATCTTTCCTGACATGCCCTCCTGACTGTGACAGCCCGCTCCGGTTCCTCGGCCTCCGCTTGGACAACAAGGGGTTGACTGAGACTTTTCAATCAGACCTTTTTTTTATTTTTTTTTATGTTGCTTTCCATCCATCCGTCCACTTCGCCTGACAGCTCGCAGTGACAGGCTAGGACTGATGGAGCAGCATAGCCCAACGTGCTCCTCCTTACCTCTCCCTCCTCCTCCTCGCTGCTTCTTCTCTCCAAGTTTCAGATTTCTTCCTGTCAGATGCTGACCAGAGCGCTCGGTGACGTAAGGAGCATGTAGCCTGTCTGCAAAGGAGACCCTCTGTCTCCTTCTGACTGGGTTTATTTGATAGTGAATGTGAACAAATGTCTCCCCCCCCCTTTTTTACATTGTATGTGCAGAGTGGGAGTGTTTGAGGTGCAAATTTCAGCAGGAAATAATGTTAGTTTCTTTATTTGTGTGTGTGTGTGTGTGTGTGTGTTCGACATGTCCCAGAATTTATCCAATTCCAACTGAGCACATCACTGTCTGAGTATATAAATGTTAGTAGGTCAGAGGCCATATAGACAGTGTTTTTGTGTCTGTGCTGCTCTGCACGTTTCTATGTGCACGCAGGCTTGTGAATTTATTTAACAGCCCCCATGGCTTCCACTGGACTCTCCTCACTGCTTTGCACTGCCCCCCACACCACCACCAGTGCCCCCCTTTTCCATCCAGCGTGTGTAAATCTGTGGAATAGACGCCAGCAGACGCCCTATAAAGCGCGTCCTCCTCTCACGTCCCCTGACCGTGAGTCCTTGAGCAGGACGTCCCTGGCCTCTGACGTCTTTACGGCTTGTTTAGCCCCCAGCTCTTCGCCTCTGCGATTAT
>JAVQJG010227648.1:0-19061 GCA_036024015.1 Craterocephalus amniculus
ATCAAGGCATTCTGGAGAGAAATGTGCTGCCTAGTGTCAGAAAGCTTGGTCTCAGTCGCAGGTCATGGGTCTTCCAACAGGACAACGATCCAAAACACACAGCCAAAAACACCCAAGAACGGCTGAGGGAAAAGCGTTGGACTATAATAAAGTGGCCTTCCATGAGCCCAGATCTGAATCCCATCGAACATCTGTGGAAGGAGCTGAAACATGCCATTTGGAGAAGACACCCATTAAACCTGAGACAACTGGAGCAGTTTGCTCATGAGGAGTGGGCCAAAATACCTGTTGACAGCTGCAGAACGCTCATTGACAAATTCAAAAATCGCTTAATTGCAGTGATTGCCTCAAAAGGTTGTACAACAAAATATTAAGTTATGGGTACCATCATTTTTGCCCAGGCCTGTTTCATTAGTTTGGTTTTTTAAATGATTATGTTAATCACCGATTCAAAAGTGATGGCTGATTTTGATTATTTAATTTTCAATAAATTTTTATTTATTATTACTTTTGTAAGTTTCAAGGGATTTCAGTGAGAATTGTGGGTTTTTCCTTCTTTAACTGAGGGGTACCAACAATTTTGTCCACGTCTGTATTAGTCTTCATCAGTGTCAAGTTGGTTCTGTTGTCTTTGTATGCATATTATTCCGTTTTCTTAAATGAGCCCAGGCTAATCCTGCTGCTGATCCAGGCCAAAGCCCAGGTGCTGTGCCTGTAGTTATCTCACTGAGTAGGTCAGTGGATTAAGCTGCTGCATGTTTCCACTGCAGCAGTTGCTCGCTGGTTCCCCGCTTGTCTGGTGAAGGCAGTTAGGTAGCATTCCTCACATGTCTGCTTCAAACTGCTTTCCTCATGCACATCAAATCAGAGAGTTTTCTGAACATGAATTGAAAAGGAGTCTGAATATTATTGTGAATTCATCACATCATATTTGTTTTTTTTACTTTGTTTGGGTGTTAGATGATGCTTTTCGAAATTATCCATGGATAAACATCAGTATGAAACCTGTTATCTGTGATTTTTTTTTTTGTTGCCGTTATCTTCAAGGCACCACTGGAACATAACAGCGAGATGTCCCTCTCTGATTCTGGCTTTGAGCCTGGTGGTAAGAAGAATTTCCTCCAGATAACCGACAAAGATGGAGAACAGCCACAGATCGCATCAGTGAGTGATAGAAGATGACCAAAATGAATTCCTGATTTGAACAATGATTGAATAATTCAAGAAAACACAAAAATTTTTTGAGGTCAATTAAAGTAAAACTGTTTCTTCTTAAAAGTTTATGTTTTTTCAAGGTATGGTTTTGTACTTAGGATGAGTCAGGCGCAGCAGACAGCAGTGGACTGGATGACAGTTCCCAGGAACGATTTATCGGGCCTCTACCAAGAGATGGCAGTGCAGGTGGCAGCGGTGACTACAGCAGTCCGTCGTACTCCTACTCATCCATCCTCAGCAAATCTGAGACAGGTGAGATTTGGTCATCTGTTCAAAATGTGACTACGGTTATGTGATATAGCCCAAACTGACCTTGCATACCTTGTCTCCCTTTCCCACCTGCAGGTTATGTGGGATTGGTTAACCAAGCAATGACCTGCTATTTGAACAGCCTTCTGCAAACGTTGTTTATGACGCCAGAATTCAGAAATGCACTCTACAAGTAAGTACTTACGGCCATGTGCCTTTTTGAATCGTATGAAGTATAAACTAATAGAGATCCTTTTATAACTGTACAATTTCAGCTGGGAGTTTGAGGAGTCAGAAGAGGATCCAGTCACCAGTATCCCCTTCCAGCTGCAAAGGCTGTTTGTGCTTTTGCAAACTAGTAAGAAAAGGGCCATTGAGACCACTGATGTGACACGGAGCTTTGGATGGGATAGCAGTGAGGGTGAGGTTTTGTTCTCTCCTGTGACTAAACTCACATGTCTTGTCTGCGTGTTTCTGGAAAAAAGAGAGCATGTGCTTCTGCCTCTGTTGACTTAATTATTCTTTTTGTGGGTTTTTTTCTCTCTTCTTTTTTCTTTTTTCTTTTTTTTAGCTTGGCAGCAGCATGACGTCCAGGAGCTGTGCAGGGTCATGTTTGATGCCCTGGAGCAGAAATGGAAGCAGACAGAGCAGGTAAGAGCAAACAAGAAGTTTTCTTAGACTTTCACCGCCAGAATTCAGCAGCCAGACGGAGGACTCCCTCCAGAAAGGAAACAAAAGACCTGTTGTGCAAAAAGTTTAATGGGTCACTAAGCCCTAGGGCTATGGTTTTTCTTATCACTAGACTGACTTATACACCACCAACCTTTTGTCCAATGTGTGTGTATTCAGTCTTGTGGTTTGTACATGTGAGTTTGGTTAGGACAAAAAAAATGCACATGAGCCTTTTAAAACTCCTGTAACATAGTGCTCCAGTTGTTTCCGCTAGTTTTGAACTAAGGAAGAAAGTGAGAGGATAATCATTTAACCAGTTATTTACAGTATTCTTTCAATATAAAATAAAAAATTTAAAGATTAGGTAGAGATTTTGAGTGTTTACCAATCTGTAGTTTTTGGTATTCATGAACTTTTTTAGGCATTTTGGTTCATTGTTGTCTGCATAAACAGCTCCTTTTGTTGAGCTGCACAGGACATTAGTTTGCATTATATTTACATTTTTCCTTGAATGTCAGATTGATGCCAAACCAATATTTTAACCTAGATAGTAGATTTCCTGTTGCATGATGCACTACCCCCTTCCCCTCCTCCCCCCCAGAGATGCAGCTGCAAAAGCTCTACTTGTTTCGTTGTGTTTACATGGCGGACATGGCTAACCCTACCACTGTCCGACGTGCCACATAGCTAAATGTCCTTTTTTATTGTATCTCAGTTAATTCAATGGTTGCACACGGTTCCTGTACCACAACTTCCTCACTGTGTTGCAATTCAGTGGTTACACCATCTGCAAGTGCAGCTCATAGATGGTAGATCCAGTAATGTTTTTTTATTTATTTTTTCAGTCGCCTTAGTTTTAAACATGGAAAGACGTCCAACACAGTTGCATAGAAAGCCCACTGCCAACAAAAGTGCTAAGAGGTTTCAACCAGTAGTGGTGTTCATATTGGATTGATCAGAAGAACTGTAAACAAAGCTTGAGTGCAGCAATGCTGTTAGCCATTTGGCCATTGGACTGATGCGCCTTCACATCGTCCTGTGTGAAAGCATAGCGGTGGAAACGAGGTGGAAGTCAATCTGCCACTGACACGCCTCTGAACCTGCAACACAGGTAATCAAAGAGGCAAAATGATCTGTTTTTGTAAAGCTGAGCTGAGATGACACGAGTATCCCTGTTGTATCACTGAGACCACTTGATATGGAACATTGTGAGCTGGAAGTTGTTTTGTGTATGCTGTGCTGGCTACACTGTTCTTTTATCATCATGATGTACAGAATGCTGTTTTTCCTTACTTTTAATTTTCACATATGTACTCAGAAAATTAAACAGATTGTATATGTTTAGACAACCCATTCTGCTTAACTGGTTTGCACCCTCTTTTCATTGGAGCAGAGTTATACAGCCGAATTGCTTTGGGGGAGAAAGGAGTTAGACTTGGTACAATTGGGGACTCAGTTCAGTGAGGGGGTGAAATTTTCTTCCGGACTGAGTTTGTGTTCATGCGGCACTACTCAAATGAATTTGACCATTTTAAGTAACATGTTGCACTTCATGCCAGAGTGAGTGCTGCTGCATCTAGAATCATTGAAGGAGAAGATGGTACTCATAGCAAAGAAAAGTTGTTCATTTATTGACTAATGCAGGATGTAGGGCTGGGCAGTATATCAAGATTTTTAAATATATTGACACTTTGTCATACGTGATATAGAATGAGGGGATATTTCTTTTATATCGGGTTAGCTTATTTTGAGTTTGAATTATCCTAACAGTATTTTTTTATTTTCATTGAAATGTATTAGGTTATTATTAATTATTAGTCTATTATTATTAAGGTTATTATTTTAATACACATCTGCTTTAATTTCGGTCAAATATTTTAATGCACATGTGCTTTGGATCCTTAATAAAAGTTAGCACTCAGAGGCTGTAAATTTGAATCGTCCCTTTGATTGCTTGCCCAAAATAAATTATATCAAGATATATATTGTATATTGTGATTAAGGAAAAAATATCGCCCAGCCCTAGCAGGATGATTTCTGTTTTTTACCACATAACAGTAAGAAAATGGAGCTGCATCACATCCTATTGGTCTTGGGTTGAACATATTTCTTCCAGGCCTGACTGAGACATTTCTCCTAGCCAGAGCCGGTTTTTCCTCCCGCATGCCTGTATATTTTGGTTGTTTTTACCTATAATGCCATGTGCTAAACCCACAATACACTTTGGTTTGTACTAGTTGATTACTTGTCTTTAACAAACTTGTAGTTGTAGCTGCACCCATAATGTCTAGGCCACCCACCTGTCTCAGCTGAAAAATTTTTTTTTATCAAATCTGGACACTTATATGTTCTTTTAAATTTTTTATTTCCAAAACAGACATTTGTTGTCATTTCTCAGTGCTGGTTTGATGTGTGCTTAAGCACACGCTGGTGTGTCACTGAACCACCTCTATTTAGTCTGTGTGAATTACCAAGGGGGAAAAGAAGCAGCTTCACAATGACGTTTGTTTTTTCCACTGAAAGGATACAACCAGTGTGTTAAAAGGGCTAATCTGAATATTTCTGCCATGTCACTGAGCTGGGTGCCTGTACAGTAGCCACAGTATGCTTCAAAGGAGCCAGTTCATATGAACGGTGTAATGGACAGCAGTGGTTTTAATGTGTCTAAAGTGATTAAATTGTGGGAAAAAACTCAAAAGATGCAAAATGAAGGCAGGGATATATACATTCAGATTTAGACAACTTTATAGCTCCCAAAGGTCAGTTCATTTGCTGCTCACCCACTGCCACACATCAACAAATCAATCAACAGATCAGTGGTAAAAAATCAAACGAGGATAATTTACAAATGTTTACAAATCTTTACTACAGTGCATTAGCTATGATCTCACATATTAATGATGGCACTAGAGTGGTTACTTTTGTTTGAGAACGTTGCATGAAAGGAAAATTATCGACTGAGGAGACTTGATTGTGATGTTTTAATGTCCCCAGGCTGATCTGATCAACCAGCTGTATCAGGGGAAGCTGAAGGATTATGTGCGTTGTTTGGAGTGCGGCTATGAGAGCTGGAGAATCGATACTTACCTGGACATCCCTCTTGTGATCAGACCCTTTGGAGCCAGCCAAGCCTATGGGAGTGTGGTGTGTTTTTCTTGACATTTAATTCCTTTAAACATTTAGCATATTGGATCATGTTCTCCATGAAAACTTGCCCAATTCACTCTTGCTAGTTCACAGCTACTTAAAAGCTCATTTTGATAGTGTTTCTATTTAATATTTAATATAAATGAGGCTAAAAATATCATTTTACTGCCACAGGAGGAGGCTTTGCAGGCGTTCATCCAGCCAGAAACTCTGGATGGACCCAACCAATACTTTTGTGAACGCTGCAAAAAGAAATGTGATGCCCGGAAGGTGAGCTTAAAGGGAAATGTGACTTGTGTTAAGTGAATAAAGTGTTTTATTATTGACCTTCTCATTGTTTTATAAACACTTCTTTACCCAGGGTCTGAGGTTTCTGCACTTTCCCTACCTGCTGACGTTACAGCTGAAAAGGTTTGATTTTGATTACACCACTATGCATCGCATCAAGCTCAATGACCGCATGACTTTCCCAGAGGAGCTTGACATGAGCCCATTCATTGATGTGGAAGATGAGGTGAGAGCAGACATCACTCTCTCTGATTTAGATTAGATTAGGTTTGGTTTGAAGGCCCTCGGCTTGTAAACGTTCTACTGGTCAACACAAATGTGATTTATTTTATTTATTTATTTATTTATTTATTTATCTCCTACTAACCTTAAAAATGTGATGGACAACGTGTATCAGTAATTTGTTGAAAAAGATTTTGTCAATCTCCCACAACATCTAATGAGATATGTACACTGAAGATACGTGTCTAAATCTTCTGGAATTACCTGATCTTTCCACATTTATTTTTCATAAGATGTAATCTCATCCCCATTTAAGTCACAACTGCTTACAAACCGAAATACTAACTCGATGTGCTTCAGCTATTCATGCGGCTTTTTCCCCTAATTAAACACATCAAACATTTACAGCACTAGAGGAAAAAAGTAAAGAACAGTTGAATTTCAAACCCCTTAGTTACACCACCGCAAACAACCTTTTCCAGGAGCACAAAATCTGAACTGCTTAAGCTTTCTTCCTTACAGAACTGCTTCAGGGCGGATGATTTTTCAGTATTGTTGCCACAGAGTTTGGTTGGAGTCTGAGTAGGCCTTACCAGAAGTTGGATAGTCTTGTTTTTAGAATTTATCGTTGCTTTTTCAGGCAACTTCTACTTTGCATCAGCTGGCAAACAGCCGCCCTGATGGTATCGAGATTGTTAATGATGTTCAGATTCAATAAAGTGTTGTTAATCCTCCCTCGGCCATATTTTAGAGTTATATTCTGTTGTTCTTATGCAGTGGCCTTACAAGTTAACAGTGCCTCTCAATGCAGTAACTGGGTTGCAGGTGTAGCTTTCTGCTCAGCTAAAAGTATAAACCTGTTGTATTTTGACCAAAACATCATTGAGTGCAGATACCAAAAAAAAGGATCCATCCTATTTTAAAAATACAACATCTTGTACAGAATCCCAGTTGACAATCACTAAATCCATATCACCAATGCGACCAGGCTAAAGAGAAGTTCAGAAGTTGGAAAATTATGGAAAAGACCGTCTAAGCAAAGGAGTGGATGTTAAGAGACCTAATGGTTGGATTTGACAGAAATACTTAGTCTTGCCAGCATGAATCCAACTTGTTCCTTATAATTAAGCAGACAGTGTTTGTTTCTGAATAGCTTGCATTGCTGACAAGATATTTGAGATCCTGGCCTTTCCCCCTCTGCCATATCACAATGATTGGTGTATGTTGGACTTTGAACATGAATGACAGGCAGCCTTGGTTATTCTTTTAAGCCTTGAAGTGTTGTTAAAGCCCTCTATCTTATCTCACTGAGCATTCTGTTTGTGCTTTCAAATTTGTCTCATTGAGGAAGACATAAATTATGCTTGATGACTGTCTCTTGTCTTGTGTTTAAAGCTCTGTTATTGGTTTTGTAATGGCCCCTCTTTAGAAGTCACCTCAGACAGAGAGCTGCACTGATAGTGGAGCAGAGAATGAAGGCAGTTGCCACAGCGACCAAATGAGCAATGATTTTTCCACGGACGACTGTGTGGACGAGGGCATCTGTTTGGACAGTACCAGCAGCACAGAGAGGGCGTTGAAGCCAAAGGTAATTGTCTCTTATTAGACTTATTGACTATGAATTGCTGGTTCTGACGATGCACGGTTGGAACTGGGGCAAAAGACCAGAAGTACCACAACTGGGTCTCAGGTACTTTGACTCACACCTGTCATGAAATGAAAAATACGTCATTTATCCCAGAGAGAAACTGCAGAATTGTCATGAGTGGTAATTCAGTGTTTCACAGGGCTTTCTATTGGTTGTCAGCCATATAGCCGACTACACAACTGAGTCCAGCTACTCTGTGGCTAGCCACTGTTACACGGCTAGTCCGTGTCAGTGTTTCAGCTAGAGAAGTATTTAATATGGGACAACACAAACTGGCAATCTTTACTATCATGATTTTTAATTATATTTAATTTTAAACAGCCATGCAGATTGCATCATTAAATTGATTCATGACGTCTGGAACATTTTCTAAAAACCCAAATCAGCCCGTTTACACCTGATGCAACATGTGCTTTTACCTTCAGGTCTGTTGGGACATGTGTTGCATCAGCAATTTTAACACTCACAGACATTGTTTAGCATTAGGGCAAATGTCATATCGGGCACCTTTCCAATTTTTTTTTTCCCCAAATCATCCAAGTTTATTTAGAAGGTGAGAAATTAAAGATTTTAGTTTCCCCCAAAATAGGCTTGACAGATTTTTCAGTATTTCAGAGAACTCATCTACTTTGTGTCTTTATGAAAAGCAACAGTCTGGAATCCTGCTAATGTCAGCTTTCTCTAACTACTTCTTTATTCATTCTCTCCAGAGCTTGCTGACCTTTGAGCTCTTCTCTGTCATGGTCCATTCGGGGAGTGCTGCTGGTGGCCACTACTATGCCTGCATCAAATCCTTCAGCGATGGCCAGTGGTACAGTTTCAATGATCAACACGTTAGCAAGGTTAGCCTCAGCTTTGTCCTTTTACAGAAAGTCAGAAAGCTACACAAACTCATCTTCTAGACTTCCTGTCCACTGTCTATAAATAAACTTGCATTATATTCTGCCATTTTATTGTTTTATGAATTTTGGAATATTTCTGTGACAGATCACCCAGGATGATATCAGGAAGACATATGGGGGGTCCTCAGGGAGCAGAGGCTATTATTCCAGTGCCTTTGCAAGGTGCGTTGTCTTATATCCTAATTTTTCTCCTCTATATGTCAATCTTATATCTAAAATATACGCTGAGTCGTATTTTCAGTTTATTTCCCTGTGTTCATTATTAAGATTTTTTTTTAATCCATCCCAACAGCTCTACAAATGCTTATATGCTGATTTATAGACTGAAAGACCCCACAAGGAATTCAAGTAAGAGCTCAGTTCAGTTTTATGTTGTTAAAAAATGATGGTACTCTCATTGTTGGTTGACAAGTGTCAAGTTACAATCAAACTCATGATGTTGTCTCTAAATTCCCTATGCATTTTCCAAGTGATCACTCAGTTATATCGACAAAAAATGTCCTGTCTTTTACATATAATGGAAGGTGTTTGTAGTTTCTTAGAGGCATTGCATTTAACTAATCTCATCAGTTTCACTCTCTCGTGACAAATCATTCAGTGTCATATTGCCTTTTTTTATTTCAGATGTCCTTTATTGTCTTGTCCTGTGGCTGCTCTACACTAGTAGATTTATATGCACTTTTCCATTCTTGTGTCTGCAGAATTTCTAGCTGTGGAAGACTTTCCAGAGCACATCAAGAGTTTGGTTCAGAAAGAGCGAGAGTCTGAAGAGCAAGAAAAACGCCAGAGGGAAATTGAGCGGAACACATGCAAGGTATGCACCTTTTCCTTAAAGGAATAGTCCGCCCTCAGAATGATGTGCCTTCATTTTGTACTCACCTTCATGCTGAATAACACTCTGGAATACTTTCTTGATGTTCATCATGTAGCCGGAGATATTGGGAGTTTTTCGTTTTGAGTTTTTCGGTAGACCAAACCATACGGGAGTGCTTACAGCCCCTATCTCTGTAAGCACTCCCGTATGGTTTGGTCTACCGTGGCCACCATACTTTGGTGACATCATCCAGGAACTAAAACATGCTACGGTTTATGCTTAAAAATATATACTAAATGAAGTTGTTTCGAATAAACTATGGACGTTGCCCACTGAGAACCCTTGGATTACATTGGACGAGCAGTATGGAGGAATATTGCCAAGTTTTTGTGGACTTTTTTGATCGGGCCCCGTTCAACATCAACTTATGGGAATTTCCTCACAACGAAAAACTCCCGATATCTCCGGCTACATGATGAACATCAAGAAAGTGTTCCAGAGTGTTAATCAGCATGAGGGTGAGTACAAAATGAAGGCACATCATTCATTAAGCCTAAATTGAACCAGTGTTGGGGCTGAGAGAGCAGCTCACAGATTTCTTACACCGACCTTGGAACAGACTTGGAACCACAGCCACTAAGGCTGATATTCTACTGGAGTAAAACCCAAACAAGCAAAACAATCACCATTTCACACCAGAATTGAACTTTTGTGTACTCACTAAATATGTCCATGTCGCAATATTCGCTCCATATTCGCTTTACAGTATATCTACTGAAGCGACTGCACATTAATGTGCATAATAAACACGGCCTCTGCATCGATGGCATCGTCAAAATAGATATATTTTAGCACTAACCATGATCCACTTCTGATCCTGACCAAGATTTTTTTTCCCTAATCAAAACAAAGTGACGTTACAACATAAATCCAACTGGGAAACGGTAACGATGTATCATGTTGTGTTTAAATGAGACCAGCAAGTGAGAAAAGTGTGCTACCTGTGGTACTGATGTGGTTGTCAACCCTACATTCAACAAAGGCTAAAGCACAGCACTAAGCCATCTGGTCAGACTTCCTTCCATAGACTTGTTTGCTAATTAAACAAGGGAGTTAATAATGTCAGCTCTGATGTAGGTACGGTTATATGAGTTGTATTTTCCTTGTGCTGCTTGTTGGTGCAATACTTTAAAGGATGGTATGATCAAACAAAAGATATTAGGACTGATATCAGACGGTGGACTTGTTGCATAGAGACAGTAAAGGATGCTGAAACTCAAAGATTCTCTGGGCTTTGACAAAACTTTTGCATTTGATGCTCTGGAAATGTGAACAGGTTTGTTTTCATCCGTAGAGATAAACACATATAACATAGTTCCCAGCTTATGTAATTTACTCCAATGTGAACAAAATTTGCAACAAAATTTTGAAAATTAGGATTTTTGAGTAAATTATTGTTACTTTCTAAAGAGCAAAGTATTCATGTAATGCTGAAAGTGGAGCTGGATATATATTCCAGAAGAAATTCATAGGATTTGTGATCATTGCAAATAAAGAAGAGTACCTATCCTTCTTACAGTTACCCAATGAGTCTAAAACAAATATATGTCTGCTGTTCAAGAAAAAGTCTTTTGTGGCTGTATTTGTTCAGAAATGCATATCAGAGTTTAAGAACTAACCACTGTTACACTATTTTGTGTGCTTGAGCAGTGTGTCTGACAACTCAACAGCCGATTTCCCGTCCTCCTGGACATCCTCTTTGTGTTGCATTGCTTTGTGTTCAATGTGTTTACAGTTACAGTGCAGAAACAGTGTGTACTTTGCCAAAGACACTCCAGACACATTTAAAACCAGAAACAATTCATGATTATTGTGTTCCAAAGCCTTACATATGTTCCTCTGCTGAGAGGAACATATGTAAGACTAGTTTTGTCTGATTATGCTTCAGCATTGCAGACACGACTATTGACCCTTTTATCTGTTAACCTTGCCAAAACAACCCTTCAGAAAAGTTTCACAGGAATATTAAATACGATCTTTTATGTTCTTCTTTGTTTTTGTTTGGTCCCATCTAAAGGGAGTTGACCCACCTCTGCATGAGTGAGCTCTTAAACTACCAGAGATATTGGTGTTTTGAACCTGGGAGTTCTATGAAAGTCAGCCTCACCCTGTGAGTGTTATAGAAAACTAACAAAACACGGCTGCAGCCTCTGTGCGTTCTGTCTCACACTGACCTCTGCTCAGACCTGAGTGCTAAGAGGTGGTCCACTAATCTAGCTAGCCACAATGCTTTCTACCGACCTGTCTCACTTAGCCAGCCGGTCCCCCCCCCTGACCCCCCATCCCCCTCTCTGTCTGTTCTTTACTCTCTCCTGCCATCACTCCCACTTAAACCCAGTACGCAGGGGGCCTGACCGAACTGATTGATTTCCAGTAAGACGATGTCTGGAGTGCATTCTGGAGTTTTCCGGACGCGTTCATCCTCCTTTATTGCACTCTAATCTCAAGGGGCAACCGTGTCTGCTCCTTAGGCTTTGCTGTAGACTTACACACACACACGTGGACGCACAGTCAAAATCCATATGAGCTTACAAACACAGACAAATACGTGCAGCGCATCTTGATATCCACAGGACGATAATATCCTAATTTGGCTAAAACCTATGACAAACCTAAGCATTGTTATTGGATACTTTGTCTCAATACATTTTATTGGCCTCTTACAGAGAAAATGGGCTTATTGAGCAATAGACTATTTCTTTAACGCAATAAGAGCTATCTGCCTGTGGCGGTGCTCCAAAACAGAAATATTCATGCTCCGGATGCGTAGATTTTGTTGCAAAGGAATAGTCACAAAGCATTGGCCTCCACGGGCCACTGCATTGCAACCACTGAGCCCTCACCCCTCAGCCTCCTGATACCCTGCCTAATCGGGCCCAAACCTGCAGAGAAGAGGAGGATCCCTCACGGTGAAAGCCCTCTCTCGCTCCCAAGGCAGCCATCCAACAGGTCACGCCCAATTAATGCCGGGGTCAAAGTTTTAACTCAGTGGCTGACTGTATTTGCTATTCGGCCCTGTGTGCAGAGATCAGGACCTGGGATAATGAGATTTCATTGCACCTGGTGATTACACCAAGCAGCCGTCCAGAAACAAAACCGATCAGCGCGGCAGGATATGCCCACTGATGGGCTGATTGCTCAGATCGATCCTCACAGCCTCAGTCTATTCTTAGCCGCGATCTGTCTGCCATTTCCTGTGAGGCCAGAAGTCTGGGGATATCACAGAAACTCTGAGGGCTTTTTATACACACTGTGATTAACAATTAGAAAGAAGAATGCAACGCCCGTGTCTTCAAAAACCACTAAAATAGCCCGTTCATAGTATCACAAAGCTGCAATGAATCCCTTCTTGACCTGATATCCTTAATTGTTGTTAAATTGTCCATTGTTATCATTTATCAAACAGCAGAACACAATGCAAATTTGTCCCTGACCTCAGAATGAGGTCCTCCACTGATGTAAAAACTATTTGTAAACTAAATTTGAGTTTACTAAAATTGTAAATTATATTCATCACTGATTTATGTGGGGAATGTTTTTATTTCGGGACTGTACTAAATTAATATTCACGTTAGATTACATTTATTGTATATATAATATATTAATAATATTGTATGAAAATTTTATTTAGCTGACAAATTTTCTCATTTTTAATTTTCTAATCCGATAAATGATCTTTTCAAAAAGCTATGGCACATAATACAGATAAAGCAAATACTTATATATATGAAGATTAACCCGCTCTCATTTGACATTTGTTCAGCAAAGAAACAAATTACACTCAAATCTATAAAATGGGAAAAATTTGATGTAATTCTATAACTCAACACAGCCTCTTCAAAACCTTCAACTGCAAAAACAGGCTTTATGCTAAACTTCAGCGACTCAGAAACTCTTCTCTTTAGGATTCTCAACACATATTGAAGAGGCTCTCATCTAATGTCATTGTGTCTGATCCTGCGCACCATGGTAGAGTGAAAATGCTGGCAGTGTGACATGGGTTGATGGGGTTCTGGTCCCCAGCAGCTCAATAATGATGAGATAGATGTATGACAGCCAGTCACAGGAGAGTGTCGGCCTATTTGTCTTTCTGTCTCCACAGAAAGATGGATGACCCTTCAACCCCACGTCAGTGGAAATATTCACAGAGCTGCCATGTCATGAGAAGCCCATCATAATCCCTCATCCTCGTGCCCATCACCTTTCAAGACTGCATGATATGTTTAGACTGAATTATCTAGCTGGCTCTCCTGTTTGGGGAGGTTTGAACCATTCAAACCATTCATGGCTTTAAGTCGAGATTCATTCCGCCGAAAGGGACAACAATGTAATTTACATTTGAATACAGTTTAAATTGTAATCCCAGAATGAAATATTCATAGTTCTCCACTCTTTGCTGTACTAAAACATCCTGTAAATGCATCATAGTCATATTGTAAATTCTTTAAGTTTGTTGGATGAATGTTGACAGTCATCACCCTCATTCCTTTATACATTCAAAATACTGAAAAAAACCTGAGCAATTATCCAAACTAATTTGTTAATTTGTCTGTTAAAGTCATCATCCTCTTTAAGTTCCTGATGTGATTATTCATTCCACATTGAAAGTAGAATGAATGCTAAAGAAAAAACATATTGTACATTCATGCCTACGCTACATTTGATTTTCATCATTAAAAAATATGTAAGAAAAGGTGAAATACAGAAGAACAGTAGTTGTTTTATTTAGGGGATATAGATTTAGTAAAACATGTTAAATAAGAGCAAATTAGGCCCATTGCTACAATGTTCATAAAGGTGAACACACACACACACACACACATACTTTCACCACACTTTCCTCTTTTTTCTCTTTTTTTCAAATCTAGTCACTCTAGGCCACAGAAAAGAGAAAAGTGAACGTCCACCATCTATAGCATCACACTGCAGAATTTTAATAGAAGTTTGAAGAAATACTTGAATTTCACTTTTGCATCAGACAGCTGTTTACTTTGTCACAAAGGAATGTCAGCTGAGGAATGTCCATGCTGCTTCGTGACATTGCATTTAGAGTGGCTGCCCAATGTATCCTGCCAGTGATAAGCTGTGATTGACATATTTACCCATCTAATCTCAAAAATACCAACCACAAGGTGAAAAGTACACAGTGAAACTGAGTTAAAAAAACTTAGTAAGTACAAACACATAATTTAGTTTAAGTTTGGAAGTCACTAAAAATGCATAGCACTGTGAACATTCTTTCATTATTGTGAATAAATGAAAAAAGAAGTACTGTAAAAAATAAACATAAAACAGTTTGTATGAACCAGTTCATTATTTTGGGTGTTTGAGCTGTTTAGATGGTGAAATTATACTTTTCTCATGAATATAGAATAGAATAGCACTTTGTTAAAATGAAAAATCATTTGCATTAGGATCTTGTAGTTTAAGTGCCACAAATATTTTTCAAACAAGGCCTGAGCACTTTTACATAGCTTGTTTTCGTACATTTGAGTTTGCGGTTATTTTGATGACTAGCAAGTGAAATATCTGCATTTCATCTGTGAGACAGGGTGAAAATAAACAGGGGACAAATAACACATGAAATAACACATAAGGCTGTCAGATAAGAACACACTGGTACTTGCTTTTTAACCTCAGACTCACATAAGCCACAAGCTTGCATGTGTACTACATCGGCTTCCAGGTCATTCATCAAGGGGATACACTGGTAAAATCTGACCGTAAGGAATGTTATAAACAGGGGGACAATAACAGAAGTTAGTATCCGGTTAGTGTTAATATGTTAACTGCACCCAGAATGAAACTTGCAGATATAAAAAAAACATATAAGCTTATGAATAGAAATAAGCTTGTTCAATACTAACTAGTGCTAACTAGCAGTCCTAATAAGTGAAAATGTACCTTTGCCAAGAAGTGTGAAAAGTTTTGTTTTCAGAAGTTCAGAAAATACGACGTACTAAAGCAAAGCCATTTTATTCACTGCCAGATCTCATTACCTTTTAGTTATTTTTAGCAAAGCTGAGTAAAACTGCAAAATTTGCATGTATATTTAAAAATCATTCTGTTCTGATTCATTCATATGTTAATCAGTGGTTAATAATTGCTACTGGGCAGGAATACAGAGGCACATACATTAAATCCATACTCCGTGTTCAAACAAACACAGGTCTCTGAGTAACAGAGGTCAGGGACACAGAAGGCCAGGGAAGTGGGCAGACCGGAAGAATGAAGGAAATAATTACCTCCACATGTTTCAGCCTCTCATGTCCCTCGGGAAGCGCATCACTGATGCTCCCAACCTTCCTTTCACAGCATCACATCAACTGGTAAACCATTCTACAGTGCATAGGCTTGAAATCCACCTTCATTTAAGCACACTTCACTCCTTCTTTTAAAAGGATTAAAACACAGTTACGTGACTGTTTCAAGGTCTTAAATACACAATAATCTCCTTTTATGGCGTAAAGCACTCTGATGACTCCCATGGCTACCATGGTAACAGCAAGTTGTGCTATGCGGAGTTCAGAGAAAGTGCGATTTGAGTTTCTTAATGCAGTCATTTGTTAATGAGAAAATAAGTATGGCCAGATGGACTTCCTTGTCACATCTCTGGAAGCTTAACCTGCAATCATGACATCCACATCATATTCCTCACTTATTTTATGGATACATTCAGTTTGTCGTGTACCTTTCCTTCACTGATTAAAAGCTAGATTCACTGAACAGGAATTATTTCAAGCCTTTTGCTTTTTCTTGTAGTTAGGGATTACCAAAATGTATTTAAATTTAAAATGTATCTTATGTTGAGCTGAAATGTTCAATTTAAAAGGCACTGAATACCTAAATAGTAAGACCCATGCATCCAGAGTTATTGTTATATTTTCATGCATAAATATCCAGTAAATATGGGAAATATACATTCATCCATCCATCCATGTTCTGTCTGCTTATTCTGATGCAGAGCCATTGGAGGGTTGGAGCTGAATACCAGCAGAAACAAGGCAATAGGGAATACCCTGAAAAGGTCACCAGTTCAATCAAGGGCCAACACACAGAAACAAACAAGCACTCACACCTATGGAAAATTTAGAATCAGCAGTTAACCTAACAAGCATGTTTTTGGACGATAGGTGGAAGCTGATGGTAAGATATTACCATCTAAAGATTAATTGTTTTCCAGACTTTAAGTTGCATGTAAATTATTCCCCAGCAATTTGTTTGGGACTTAAAAGAACCTCAAAGCAAACCAAAACATGTAAAAGTCAGTTGTGTAATCCCAGGTAGCAGCAACATTAGGAAGTTGTTGTGTGGACTCTTTGCAGGCGCTGAGCCGTCCCCACAGTGACATCTTGATGGATGTTGTTCTACAACTGAAGGGATTTGCTTTACAGGTCCTTGGCAGTGTTGTGTGTGAAATCAGACATACTGCTGAAGCCGAAGCACAGAACAATGTCTAATTAACTCAGATTCTACTAAAATTTTAAAATAACAACCATTAGCTTATTTAACACATGTAAATATCACAATATTTATGCTACACATCTATTCTACAGCTGATTATCTTATGACCTTTGGCCTTTGCTACTAAGTCTGCATCAACTGTTCACTGACCTCCAGATGTTGACCTTAGCATCTGGGTCACTTTAACATATCACTTTGTTTGCAGCGGTGATAAATGTGATTATTTTTTTTTTAAACTCTGGATCTTTGCTTTGAGAGGACTTTCAATGAGCACTTTTAATTAACTTTTTTCTTTTTTTTATCAAAGGCAGTTTTACTCTCTCATTAGAAAATCTCCTTTGGTTTGAAACTGAACAGCATGGACCAGACATTTAAATGTGTAAAAATCTCATTTTTGTAAGGGAGAAGCAACTTCTCATAAAGCCTCCCATCCCTCTGAAATTACAGTACAGAAAGTCTTACCAGCCTCTTTCATGTGAATCGTGACAGTTTAAAGCAATCCCATGGTGCGGGGGGGGCAACTTCACGGTTCCATGAGGAATAGCAGCATTCACATACGGTACCGTCACACTGAATCAAAGAGATCTGGGGCACAATAGTATGTTGAACTCTAGAGACATTAAATTTCCGTTTGTCTACTAGTTTGTTCAGAGTAACTCAAAAAGACAGGGGCCACACATTCAGAGTGACATTTAATTTGCAGATTGCCTGAAAATAAAGCGGATTCAAATGGTAAATAGTACCTGCAACAAGTTGATCCAAAAGTAGCCTCAATCTTTTTTAAAGGCACACAAATCCTGAACATATATACATTTTCACACTTTGAGCCCCGGAAGAAAGACTAATTTAGTATTCGTCTTCCACCATGTCTGTTCTTTGAGTCGTAATTTGCAAAATCAGACATGGTGCATGTCCAAAATGGTCAGTGTGTTGATAACCAGTTGCTAGGTGTGATGCAGTGCCATAAGGCAAAACACAACAAGCACACAATGACCTTGGCTAGATAAGAAAGGTACATAGTGTGGTTTCTTTGCCTCAAGATACTGCAGGGTAATGATGGCCCCATGAATGTATAATGAATGTCAGTGTATGTCAGAAGCACAGACTTTTAAGGTTGAGTAGTAGCATATTAGGAGAGGTGTACCATGAACAGCACTGATCATATGAAACTAGTCATCAAGAGTTTAGCAGGTGCAGATATATAGCTTGGCCTCTTATGTCCATGCTCTTAGTTTCACTTAGATCTCCACTCTTTTAACCTGTAAGAGAACTTCAGGCATCTCAAGACTTCAAAGCCGCACATTATTTTGGAAGCACAGTTTGTTTTCCTCAGTTTGACACTTTGAAAGACTCGCCAGTTATTCTGAAACCCCGGAGAATAAGCAGACTTACTGTAAGACCTGCTGTTAAAATGAACATTAAAGTCGCATTATAAGTCTTAATAATAAAGTCCTTGTGAAAACACAACACCAAATGAAAACTCATCTGTCTTTCTGAAGCCTGACAGACTTTTTTGCCCCATTTTCCATTTTTTTCTGCGAAAATAAATAGATAAATGTCAACTGAGGAACGTAATCCCCCTACCAATCGTTTGAGCATAGGCTAACTGGGCAATTCAATAATAGACTGCCCTAGTTGGTGTCTAGCCAGATTTTTGCATTAAAATACAATCCTTCTTATTTACAGCTATTGATGTGTTGCTCCAACACCTAACATCCTATAGGGCTTAACCAAGCCTGCTGGAAGCTATGAAACTATTGTTGGCAGCAATTGTGGCAGCCCAGAAAGACATCACTGAGCTCTAACAGAACTCAGCAGAAAATTTGTTTTATATCAACATTCACCAGCCTTATTGAATGGGTCGTCACTCATCAGAAGAAAGGCAAACACAATAATAATTGGTTAGGTTGGTTTAATAAAGTTTCTAAAAGTACAGCTTGGATCTGCTTTCGCACTCTGGGGAAATATTCTCTCATTACGCAGGGTGTGGGGGAGGAGGGAAGCAGCAATAAGTTAGATTTCATCCGAGGCTTGGGAGAAAATGAAACCTCCCGATGACAGTGGAGCATGTAATGTTTTCATCTGGTTCCACCCATGGAGGAAAATTAAATGAAAATTACCATTGCATGTTTTCCCCCCTTTTTTTTACTCTCTCCGTAACAAATTGCTTCCTTCACAGCAGCTGAAATGAATGGTGATATTTTGCTTTGATCTAATTCTTTAATAGTTGTGCAGCCACCTGTTGGATTTTAAATAATCAGAGCAGCTACTTTGCTCAGGAAGTGAGAATATTCTGCCCATAGATCGGAGGATGCTGATATCAATGATCTATCTATCTATCTATCTATCTATCTATCTATCTATCTATCTATCTATCTAT
>JAVQJG010227664.1:0-12211 GCA_036024015.1 Craterocephalus amniculus
ACTTTATTAGTGATAGTAATTCTTAATTGTATTTTTCAAATTTATGTAATTTTTCATCTTGTTGAATACAATCTATTTGTGTATAATTATCAGTCCAGAGAGGGAGAGATGGAAAAGGAGGAGAGGAGAGAGAGGGAGGTCAGGAAGAACCAGGTAAGGATATAATTCAGTTGTGCCCAAGTCCGGTCCATCAGAGCTTCTATGCTGCAGCTTCTAGATGCATCCCTTCCCCATCACACCTGCATCTAATGGCTAAATGGACACATGCACATGTCATTCAGCTCTGCAGAGGCCTGCTAACCAGCTATGCTTCTGATTCAGTTCCTGATGTAAATCATTAATATTTGATGGTTTAGTCACAGATTTTCCCTACAAGTTTGATCCTTTTTACCCACAAATGTTTGAATCAAACTTAAATGTACAAAACAGTCAGATTTATCCAGCCTATCCAGCCAGTTCCCTAGTTGCCTAAATTGCAAACATAACTTAAACTATATTAACAGAAACAATATGTTCCACAAATTCATTCTTTATCAGATTAACTGTAAGTTCACAATATTATTATCCATGTCCATGTTAACAACATGAAGCTTAGATTTAATAGAAGTGGCTCCATGACTGTGTGTCTGTGTGTGTGTGTGTGCACATGCATGTGTTTTGTTTGTGCCCATGCATTTAGGTGTGGGTGAGTGAACATGCGTGTGTGGGCAAGACCAGGGTGGCCTGATGCATGAAGGACTCTTGGCCTGAAAAAGTTTCCCAGTCCGGCCCTGTGCAGAGGAGATGGAGAAATAGTCCTGATCATAATTTTTTAATAATTAGTAAAAAAGTTCAGAAACTTTACCAACAGAGTGCAAAAGCAAATGTGAGAACATTTATTCTATTTCTGGCTGCACATTTTGTTGCATCTCCCACCATGTTTGAGGAATTATGTTTTTGGACTCTTTCATGGTACCATAAAGCTGACGGGTGCGGTTCTGGGCAGGAAGGCCAAACTGTGAGGTGCAGCTTCTCCCGCCTAGATTTCATACCCAGGAATGTGGATAATGACACTGTGTACATCAAAATGAGCGAGAAACCGTTTTAATGGCCACAGATGCTTTTCACCGAGAGAATTCTCTTCTTCTGTGGTGTTTAATGGTGCACATGCAAAATTAGCTGTTTATCTAACCAACCAACTTATTTATTTTACCGACTTATGAGGTCTTCCCTCTAAAAAAAACTTCTTTTTGCTGTCCCAGTGGTTCTAAAGTGGCACAAAGTGACCACATGAAAGTCATAAAGGAAAGCCTCCAAAGAAACTTCTTCCTTTACAGTGTTTACTTTATTTCTCATCAACACCTTTTTATTTTAGGAATGTAGCTTTCTTTTTTTTAACCTGGCATTATACCCACATTGGGAGAGTTTGTGCTATAAAGAAGTACTGTTCTGTTTTATATCCACCTGTAAGATGCTTATCAGTGTTATTTATAACTCAGGTTGCTCCAAATTGAAGAAACAAAGAAAAAACACGAACAATTTACAACTAGAGGTGCAAAAAATTATGTTTTTGACCAGTACATTTGAGTTTGGTAGTTTAGTAAATAGTCTTCATGCTGCCACTGTTGGGATTAGACCAGCTACATCATCCTTCAACCCTTCAAAATTCCCCCAACCTGCGTCTGACGCTGAAAACAAACCTGAGAGTTGGTCCGTCTCCTTTCAGCTGACTTCCTGTGAGCAGGTGCTGCAACTGCCGGTGGAAGTATTATTTTTACAGTGTGTACAGAGAGTAGAACATCAAACCATACCTAGCATGCTGACTTACGTAAGCAGACATTCAGACACCCCAGCCGGCTGACCAGTAAAACTACTGGGATGCTGAGGTGAGATGGGAGGCTGGGGGGGTGGGGGGGACCTTGTTGGGCAACAGCAGGGAGGAGGGCAGCAGTCTGGATTCTTTGCATTCCTGGCCCACAAAGGCAGGATGTGTGCACTGGCCATGCTGCGTCGGACACTGATGGAGGGGGGGTGGTTGCCAGTTTGGCAGTCTCCTGCCTGGAAATGTGCCAACCATTGTTTTTCAGGCAGGCAAACATTTCCAAAACACACGGAGGTCAGGAGTCATCAGCAATTCATCACGTTGCTGTTCCCCCTGTTTGTTTTTCCAGCTCCATAACTGACACCAGCCAGAGGACCCCCCCATTTAAAGTCCTTTAGCAAGTCTTACAAACATCGAGCAAACAAGTCTGGAAAAGAAAGTTTTAAATGCAGCCACAGTACCAGTCGAGCATTTGGACACACCTTACTTAGATTTAATCGGAAAGTGTGTCCAAACGTTTGACTGGTAGCCTACTGTATGTCTCTGTTAGAAGTTATTTTCTACCCGCGTTATGACGAGACGTTAATGACAGTTTGTTCAGCAAATCCTGCAGAAAACCCCAGAATAACCCTTTCAAAGTGAGCCAGGAGGCAAACAGGAAGTGTGTGCAGCACACTGTAGGTGTTGCTACTTCTGAGTAAACCACAGAAAGCAAAGACGACGCAACAAGAAGCCAGTCTGATCCACAGCAGCGAGTGCATCAGACAGAGTTTATGTTGGACTGAAATAAGAGCTCATGCAGTTTTGACTGTGAGCACTAGAAAGGAATTCATGAAGAGCCTGCTGGTTTATATGAAAAGCAGCACTTACACTGTATTAAACAAAAAGTTTTGGTTGATTTTGTGCCCGAACCAAGTATTAGTATTTGTGGGGGTCCTTTTCCTCCCACACAGCAGTGACTTGTGCCCATCAGCTGTGTGAGCTGTGTTTACTGTTCAGTCGGCTTATGAGGGATATACCGCAGCTCCAGTCTTGGCACTTCCTCTACAGGTTCACTTTCTGCTGCATTCCTCATATTAGTGTCCTTAAAAGCTCCAAGAAGCTCGCAGCTATCGCTCATCCAACTGTTAGCTTGAATGAGCACTATTTTCCCTGCCGTGCACGCACTGCTTCTGCTCTCCACTTCCATGCTGAGCAGACCGAGCCGATCACCGGCTGAGTATTAGATTTCTAAGATGAGTGCGAGCAGATTATGTCACGAGCTGCGGTGCGTTTGGATGCCCATGACCAGCAGCAGATATTTGCACATCAGCGCTCTGCTGCCAGGAGATATAAAGGGTCCCTTCATGCTGATTATACATAGATGCATAGAATACATAGATTGCCTCGGTCTAAACCTTTGAGTCAGGCCTCTCCACCAAGCTGACACATTCATCTGACATCATGACATGAAACAGTAATTTCTCTGTAGAGGGAATTGGGCCCAGTGTGCTGCAGGACACCAGCAATAAGCAGCATGGATTTGACTAATGCTCTAGTAGAGATGGACTCTAACAGGGGCAGGGCAGCAGGCAAAATAAGTATGTCGACATGGCAACACACCACGTAAATCTAAAATGATGCTAAACTACAGCAAATGTAATAACTTCCTGGGATTTGGGATCCATGCTCCAAAACAACTGGGAAAAAAGACAAAGACTCTCAGTGAGGACACATGATCCATGTCCATGTTTGTGCAAAGGACACAACTCTTCATCCTACAGGGGGGTGTTTGTATATTATGCAATAAGTGAAACCAAAGACCACAAAGATGAAAATAAATAAATAAATGAAGCAATGTTTTCTCTGTGTGTTTTATTTAGGGCATGTGGACAAACAATCTCAATCACATCACACATACTGTAAATCACCCTGCAGACCAGCTCTTATTATTTATAATTATTGTCCTCATGGTTAGAAAGTCATATGTGAGCTGGCAGGTGGACAAGGAGAGGTTTTACAAACGTTGACTGCAAATTTTGGTAACAGACAAGATTCTCTACTGAAGATCACTGCATGGACTCAGGAAGACGCCCTGTCACTGTCTGTAGACACAGTTCACACTGAAATCCGTAAATCCAGGTAAAAACTCTATCATGCAAGGAAGAAGTCATGTGTACATCGCTTTCTTCTCAGAGCCAAAGCTTATTTTAAATGATCTGATGAAAAGTGGAAATCTGTTCTGTGGTTAGATGGTTCATCATAGTTAGTTTCTTTTGGAAACCATGAATACCGTGTCCTGTAGACTAAACGTGGTGAAGCTTCTTATCAGTGGACAGTTAAAGAGCCGGCAACTCTAATGACATGGCTTTGTATTCGTGCCTATGATGTGGGCAGCTTTAAAAAGGCTCCTTCAATGTTGAAAAGCGCATGGAGGTTTGGAGTAACATCTGCTCCCGTCCAGACAATGCCTTTTAAAGGGATGGCCTTGCAGATTTCAGCAAGACAATGTTAAACCCCACACAGCGGCAAGGCTTCACATGGCTGCTGCAGTCCAGGCCTTCACTTATGCAAAACATTTCAATCATCATGAAATCCGCTGGAATCCTCAACCAGAATCTGACAACATTCCTCTCCTAAGACTTGTCCCTCACTTTCCAGAAAGTGAGGACAAGAACGAGCGAAAGTGACAGAGAAAGCAATAAACCAAGAGTCAACGTCTGACTTTTACTGACTACAGAGAGCAGAGGATGGAAGACGGATGTTGTTTTTGTTTAATTGCAATGTTTACAAAGGACGACTTTAAGAGGTTTTTGATTTTGTGTTTCTTATATTGGTATTATATATGGTATTATATGCAAAAATTGAACCTTAATTTTGAAGGTACAATAACAAGATATGGAAAAAACCTATAGCAACTTAAAAAGTTAACAAAAATCTTTAAAAAAGGACTCAGGGGTGAGCAACAGATCTGAACTTACACTTCCTGGAAAATCTAAAGGATTATTCTGGGAGGGATCTCTTCTTCTTTATTATCAGAATCATGAAATGCGGTCTCATGCGCAGTCTCACGTTAAGTTATCACAATTTCCATGTTAGTTTTTAAGTCCTCTGACAACTCTTTACAAAACTAAGTGTAATAATCAGTGCTTTATGCAGCATTTGGTTCAATGTAAACTTTTTTGTTTGATGAGGCCTGAGAGCCAAAGAAAATATGCTTTGCATATTAGAAGCTGCTGTTCATTAAGGTGCAAATGTTCTGATAGAATGTGTTTGACCCATGAAGTCTTTAAGTAAACAAAGCCCCGGTGTGGTTCAGCCCACTGCATCAGTCTCGCTAACCACGGGTTTTGAGCAGTGATGAAAAAATGTCAAATTGATTCCTTGTTTTAGAGAAAAACTCCAATAAAGTTTGATTAAGCTGCACTCAAATTCACTGGGTAATCTCATCTCCTTTGACAGGAGTTTGACTGGATGGGTTTTCATTAGGAACATGAAATAGTTCCACACAGTCTTAAAGTCTTTGAGAAAATAAAACTTAATGAGAAAGTGGGCTAGTCCTGCATGTGTTGTCTGCAGGTGTGGCTGTCCTGCAGTCGCACACACAAGGGAGTCATGCTTTGAGCTGGCAGCTGCCCAGGCAGCAGGGCAGCAGGAAGCCATGGCCTGCACATTCCTCCACAACATCTAATAGGAGTGATGACAGCAGGGAGCACAGAGCAGCAATAAGTGGCCTCATTGCCGGCAATGCTAGCAATAACCTGGCCATTGTTTGTGTGGTATGAGCAGGTGTGCTGCAGGCACTGACAGACACGTCCCTTCCACACTGCCGTATGCTATGCAACTAGTGGATTTAACTTTTTCTCTGAGTTATCAGCAGGCTGCACTTTCATTTTCTAAGTGTTATGGGATGGAAAAATCTTTATTTCAGGTACCACTGATTAAAACATGCCTTCTATTAACAACAGATCATGTGTGTGCTCGATGATGACAAACCAACTCAGGAGTAGATCCCAGTATGCAAGTTCAGAGAACTTTATGAAAACCAAATCACAACCATAAAAGAACTAGAGCAGCATGTATACAAGGGCAGAGCTAGAGAGGTGTCCATCATGGAAATGCTGAAATCTGATTTGACATGTCAAGTATCACCGCATGAGGATAGTAGCATCTTTCCAGACCTGCACAAATCACCAGTATTACTCTACTGGTATGAAGGTAATCCAAAATAGTTCTGTAAGCAGTCATCCTTAAATAATTTTCATGTTTGGCTGCACATTTCTAGTAGACATTTTGTCCCTGTGTAAGAAAAACTACTTATGTCATGAATGGCTGCTAACCTGATGTTAGCATGAAGCTACAAAGCAGTACTAATCTATATTTGTTTTAAGGTTCTGTTGGGGAAACCATGTCACATTTAGTTTTCAGTGAATTTATTTAGTGTATTTCATATTGGAACTGGAACTAAATGTGCTCAAAAAGTACCTCAATACCCCTGTACTGTACTGACTAAACAAGCACTACATGACCCAGTTTCATTAAAACAGGGTGCTAGCAGGGCATCTATTGATTTTAAACTTACTACAGCATAACAATGTGGAGAAAAAATATCTTATATCCAATCTGATTTTGGCTAAGATATAGGAATAATGAGATATAGATATATTTTTTACTTTTCTGTGAAGAGTAAAGACTCAGATCAGGCTGAGGCATATCCTAACCCAGTATCAGCAGTTCTTCTACATAAGGATCCAGTCTACCACCGCCAGTATACCAGGACCATACTTGTATACTTGTAAACATATTTTATTTGTCATATCTCAATGTCTCAGCAGTGTGTCTCTGCGCATTGCCCTCCCTCTAGCCACCCCATCTTTAAAAGCCTAGCTCCGCCACTGTGTGAATGAATATCTTCAGGGATATTTTCATGCAGAAGGGTGTTACAGTAAAATGCTTTAGGTCTTTAGGTATTGTGAAGTCTAGTGCGCCCCAAGGATAATTTTTGGAACCAATTTTCTTTTCTCTTCTTAAGCTATTCACAGACATAATGTTATGTTCCACTTTTGTGCTTTCTGTTATGCTATAAAAAACTGACTTTGGGAAGTTGAGTGCTTTACATGACTGCAAATATATTTAAGACGGGATGTCTGAAAACTTCCTTCAGTTTAACCACAGAAGTCTAGAGCAGTCAAGCCTTCTGTTTTGTTTTTTGTTTTTAACATCATCACCTTTAGAAGACAGCAAAGCCTCTTATCTGAAGACAGCAAAGTTTGAAGTTGGAGGTTCTTCCAGCAGCTACTTGTCCATTAAAAGACGAACGGAAAACTCATTCCTGGGGAGAGTTTAGAGACTGTGGGAGGGAGCAGGGAGGCAACCCTCACATACATGCAAACTCCACTCATGTTTGCTCCAGAAACCCTTTTCTTGTGTAGATATCCATCCAATCACACTTTTTCAGCACCACTAATTATGATTCAGGGTCACTGGGAAATTGGAGCCTGTCTCAGCAATAACCATGGGAGAGGCAGGGTACACCCTTGACAAGTCACCAGTCAATACAGGACCAACACAGCAAGACAAACAACCACTAACACCCACCCTTTAAAGGAATACTTCACCCTCAGAATGACGTGCCTTCATTTTTTACTCACCCTCATGCTGACTAACACTCTGAAACACTTTTTTGATATTCATCATGCAGCCAGAAAAGTGGGGAGGTTTTCGTTCTGCATAGATTCCTTTACAGTGATGTTGAACAGCGCCTGTTCAAAAAAATCCACAAAAACTTGGCAATAAATCTCTATACTGCTTGTCCAATTTAATCCAAGTGTCCTGAGTGGGTAGTGTCCATAATTTACTCAAAACAACATAATTTGGTATATTTTTAGAGCCCAAACCGTAGCATGTTGTGCTTCCTGGATGAGCACTTGCGATGCTACGGGTGCCACCGCAGCAAAATGAAGTTTCGAATAAATTATGGACGCTACCCACTCAGGACACTTGGATTACATTGGACGAGCCGTATGGAGGAACATTGCTAAGTTTTTGTCGACTTTTTTGAACGGGCGCCTTTCAACATCACTGTAAAGGAACCTATGCAGAACACAAACCTCCCCATATCTCCGGTGACATGATGAATATCAAGAAAGTGGTCCAGAGCGTTAATCAGCATGAGGGTGAGTATAAAAAGAAAGGAACATCATTCTAAAGGCCTTTAGACACCTACTCCGAATATTTCGTCCAAATAATTCCCATGGTACTTTTAGAAATAGAATCAATGTAAAGTCAATGGGAACCTTCATATCAATGACGAAATTCCATTTAGCGATTTTGCGACATTTATTTTTTCGAACTGAGGTCGATTTTCTTGACATTTGCATCTGACAGAAACACATTCAACCTATCAGAGAAGGTGCTTTGACAGTGTTGCTGGAAACATTGCAAGCTGCTTCAGTGACAGTTTTACTTCATTTATAGTAAGAATAATGGCTGAGCGCTTTCTCCACAGCACAAGAAAAAATTTTTTGAGACTATGAATACAAGGACAGTGTATTGTGAACTGAATTATGAAGATGGTAGGCCTATGATCAGACATATTGATTACCATACTTTTTGTAGCCTAGCCGGCAGGCCACAGAAAAACACTTGATGCAGGCATCCGTCTTCAGTTTTGCTCTCCTCTGTAGGATAGGATGTCCCAAATTTTTTCTTTTTTTTCTTTGTTTTTGTAAGCAACAGGACAATATTGTCATTGCTTGATGTAGAATTCATGTTTCTTTTTCACCTCCCGAATCTGTTATGGAATATTCATAATTTATTTGCAATTTTGCATCGGACTTGGTGTGCATAGAGAAAGATGTCGGTTTTTCACCTCTGAATTATTCCCAATTTTGTGTTGTTTATTCGTATTGGTCCTGGTGTGTAAAGACCTTGAGTGTGAAGTATTCCTTTAAGGAATTTAGAGTGGCCAATCAACCTAGCATGAATGTCTCTGAACTGAGAGAAGCCAGAGTGGTCGGGGAGAACCCACGCATACTGTACATGGGGCGGCCGTGTAAAATCCACACCAAAAACTTCTGGTTTCCAGTCAAACTGCTGCAAAGATCAAGATATTGCTCCATCACTCCTGGGGTGCAACAGTCTGTGGCTGAAGGAGCTCTGCAGGGCTGTCAGTGTTCAAGAAGGGGGGTGAGCCATCATCTTTCTCTCCATCTTTCATCCACCTCAGATGGGTCCAAGAGGCATCTCAGTACAGTACAGACCAGCTCTGTATTAGGTTGCTGCTCTAGATCCAAGCCAAGTGCTACAGACAGACAAACATCCATCACCGATCAATACGTCAACTTTACTTCTGTCGAGTCTGAAAAAGTTGAAATTAGTTAAGTTTTAGTAACCAGTTGTTCATATAATTATAGATTTACATGCCATGACTTGTAGCCCCTCTGTAGCTGTCATAGGGTCTATTTTGATCGATGAAATCAGGTGTAAATCCCTTTCATTTCAGCGTACTTCATTTTCTTGAGATGAGACAAATAATCCCGTTATCATATGGAAGCAGTCTACGTTATCTCGAGCAAACAAGAAAATTAATTGGTAAATTTTTGATGATGTTTTTTAAAAAAGGATAATAATCAGGCTTGGCTGCTCCACAAGACTGAAGTTCTTTTGATGGATCCATCAGATGGCAGATTCTGCCATCTGCTGGATCTTTAGTGGATCACATGAAGCTTTCTGCCAGGAACATCAGCACCGGTTTATCAGCAAACCAAATTTTTCATATCATCTGGTGTAGTGGTTAGCACTGCGGCCTCACAGTGAGAGTCCCAAGTTAGTCAGGAATCTGATTCCGGCTGAGGAGGGGTTTGACACTGTGGAGTTTGCATGTTCTCCCCGTGTATGCGTGGGTTCTCACCGGGTACTCCGGCTTCCTCCCACTGTCCAAAGACATGCATGTGAGGTTAATTGGACACTAGGAGTGAGTGTGTGTGTGAGTGGTTGTCTGTCTCTCCATGTTGGCCCTGCGACAGACTGGCGACCTGTGTACCCCGACCGATGTACCCCGCCTCTCGCCCATTGACAGCTGGGAAAGGCTCCAGCAAACCCGCGACCCAATTGGATTAAGCGGTTCAGAAAATGGATGGATGGATGGATCTTACAAATATTTCAAGAAAAGATCATTCTTAACTTTCAAAGACACTGTGTAGATTTTCCATGTCTACTTAGTCTGAGCTGGTTTACTGTAAGAGTATTTTTACTTCTCATTATGAGACGGGTCAGAGCTCTGCTGCCGGGCTTTTAACCAGATCAAGCAAATATGATCATTTTATACCGATTCTGAGCATCACTGCCTTCACTGCTGGTACGTCTTAGGATTGATTTTAAGAGCTTCTTGGTGGAACTGTACATAACGACAGGAAAGGGCAGAGGGAAATCATATTTATTTTCAGAAATACAAAATGCAGATTTTGCTGATACAGTACATTTTTGTATACTGTTGTTGTAGAGATTTTGCTGATACTCTGCACATAGACATAAAAGTCATGGGGGAAAATAGCCCTTATATCAGCATTACAAAGTATGGAGAGCATTTACGGACAAACTCCTACAGGGAAGTTACAGTTGAAGTGAACCAGTTCACTGCATGCATGAACAGAAATAAAGGGTGCAACAGTATATGTATTTGTACACAATCGTTTGAAACAGATGTGTACCAAACCATGAGCAATGTATCGAACAATACAAGTTTTTGTCTTCTGATGATACAAAAGCTCAAAGGATCTGCGTTCGTCTAAAGAAACATTTATTTATGTATTATTGTTTTGTAGTTTCAGCATCATTTAATAAAAAAAAACTGTACTTTGAGTTTAGAAGAAGATTTCTAAATAGTTTTAATAAAATTAGAAGGTAAAAAAGGCATTAAAATGAATTTGTTTGTACAGAAAAATATTGAACAGTGACATTTAAGTACCGAACTGAACTGTAAATTCTGTGTATCGTTGCACTCCTTATAGAAATATGTGTACATGTACTGTACACATTTACGCTAGGTGTAGTTACTTGCCATATTACGGCAGCCAGACTGCCAGCTATAGCTTATGGATTTCAAACTCCAGTCTTCTGCAGGTCTGCTGTAGACCCCAACCACAAGCTGTGGGATCCATTTTATTTGAATCCGGTGCTGGAAGAGGGAAACATCTGAAACCTGCACATTTTCTTTCTATTTATTTGAACTCTTTTGTGCTGGTCTGGCAGTGAAATACAGTGATGTTTGTGGCCATGACGTGATAACCTGGGCCCTGTAAAATGTTCAGTCAGCAGTTACCTGTGAGACTTGAGTGTTTCAACATGATGGTTCAAGCATGTGGATACATCTGAAAACTCTGCATGAACTACTGTAGAACCACCCGTTCCACTTCTGGACTTAAACAGAATTACAGGGTGCATACATGCAGTCCCTATTGAACTTCACTCATGTGACAATACATTCTTCTTTTTATGACACAAATGATATGAATCCTGGGGAAAATAAGGCACATAATGAAACACTTAGAAGCATGATAGTGGAATTCAGAAACACCTGGGGTATTAGAGTTTTCCTTTTCTCTCATACTGACAATTCAGTAAACTGCAAAAATCAATCATGTGCAAAAAACAGCTTTCATTTGGTGGTTAATTCATTACAAATTTACTAAAGAGTCGATGAAGAGACTATTTTGATGTGAGCTCCATCTTTTGGTTTCAGCTTACTGTAAATGACAGTTACACTTGTTTAAACTATTTGGATTGTTGATGTGGATTTTCATTGTGGATTTATTTTTTAAATCAAACATGTCACTCCAGACAATAGTTGTGGAAAAACTGTTGAAAGCGTTCTTTGTTCATACTGTATGGTGCAGCTTTACAGTCTCTGTGTTTTTGTTTTTGCCGTGCTGAATGAGTGAACTGTGAAATTGTTTTGTAAAAAAACATTCAGATTAAGGTGAATATTTCTAGCATGAATATGAACTAACTTCCTAATTTTGATCGTGCAGCTTATAAATGATTCATTCCTGAGACAAATATCTATTTGATATTGTCTGATCTATTTTGAGTTTCACATTTTAATGCAGATTCATACAGATGACTTTTCCCACCTTTTGCTGTCTCTGTTACAACTTTTTACAGATGTTTTTGTGCTATAGAATCCAAAATAAACTAATATTTTTCATGGAATGGTTAAATGATTTCAGACATGTTTCAACATCTGATATGATGTTTATGTTCAATCAGGAATGAAATGTAAATCACTGTGTTATGTTTGTATTAACATTTTCTTAAATGTAACCCTTTTATGGTATTGGGGTTGGACGTTGCTTTGTATGGTGTAACATGGTAACATCTATCTATCTATCTATCTATCTATCTATCTATCTATCTATCTATCTATCTATC